>QVNW01001842.1:0-50042 GCA_014825475.1 Pseudomyrmex flavicornis
TGTGTGTGTGTGTGTGTGTGTGTGTGTACATGAATAAGTTAAATATTTGTTGTGCAAAAACAACAGGAAATTAATATAAAGCTTTTAAAATAGTTGGCGTAAACATTTACCATATGCCAAAATGGGTCTGTGGCCGCCAAGATCTCGGCGCGTTTGCGCACAATCGCTGTGTTCTCGCAAAGAAATCGCATCAATTTCCGACACTCTTTGGCCCGTCTCTCGCAAACGGCGCGCACGGTGTTATACCAATGACGATGAATTAATTGCCAAGTTAAACTGCCTTCCAACAAGCCGGCCGCATAAGCTTGGACGCTGTCCGGATACTTGGATGACGTTTCTATTTCGATGATGGACCATCTGGAACGTATCGCCATTCTCGTTTTGCTTATTTTAATTGATCCGCATTGAGAGTGATATCTGCAGATATCCACTCCGATTTGATATATATATATATATATATATATATATACTCAAAGCGAGTCTTGCGGAGTAAAGATATATTTACAAAGATATCTTTGGAAGAGCACCCAGATGATATCAAGCAGAAAGAAATTATTAATTATAATTTTAATATTTATGTATAACAGCTTTGTTGCACATAAAATAACGATTTTTTTTTTTTTTCAATTCACTTTTTCTATTTTACAGACACAGCACTTTGCGCTGCGTTTTCGCTTATTTGCATACACATGTAAATTACATAAAGCAATGTTTGTGTCACACATCGCGTGACATTGCGAAGAAGACGCGCATACGTTCAAAAATATCTCGTGAGCTTCGCTTACGAATGCGAGAAGAGATAAATACGCAGATTTTTCCTATCGGTGATGACATTGACACTTACCCGGACTCGGAGATGCCAGTTTTGTAGTAAGCACGAGCGGCACCGAGTCGCACGCTAGTTAAGTCGTTGCCTTGGCCCCAAAAGTCAATGTGATATCCTTCTTTGTAATAAGACACAGTGGCCACATAAATTCCGTCATTTTCGATGCTAACAAAAAATGTAAAAAAAAATGAAAATCTCGCGGAAATCATCAAATGAATATTTGAATACATAACAAAGAGATGATTTATAATTCTATTGTATACACAGAATTTACGATAATAAAATAAAAATCCTCACTCACAGTCCGTATTCGCCTATGATGATGGCGCCGATGCCGAGGAGAGCTACGGCGACGAGGATGTAAGTGGCGAAGCGTGTCTGCAACCACGAAGCTCCGACAACCTTCAACATGGTTCATCGATGTGCTACACAATCTGAAGACGAGAGGAGGAAATAGCAAAGAGCGGAGAAAAAACTCGCGTTCTCAACCCATCGATTACCGACGCCGAAATCTGCTGCGGTCTTCCTAGAGCAGATTTTTCAAGGTTCGACCGTGGCCGTTCTTTCCGTCACTGCAACAATGTAACGATTTCGAAAACTTGAGGACATATAGTATTTCGCTTCGAAACTTTTGTACGGTTTCATTCGAGTTACGCGTGTTGTTCAAGTTTTTTTTCATTCTTACAATCTGTGTCAAAGGACAGGATGTTCTTTCTTTCCTTTCAAAGATTTTTAAAACATCTTGTCTTTTTTTCTCGCGGGCTACGAGATGTCATTTGTGCCTGCAACTCGTTTCAATCGATGTCGTCCTCCTCGTTCATAGAACGGAGGAGTTGCGGAAAACAGATATATTTCAAACAGTAAAATAAAATTACTTAAATAATTACTCGTTTGCTCGATTTTTACTTTTTCCAATTGTTTAAAGATCGTGCATCGTTGTCGAGAGAATAAAAGATCATAAGGGAAAGAAGATCGGCAGGTGCAACATCTGATTAAACCCGCGCAAATCGAAGACGAAGGCCGAAAGTCGTTATCGCTCGAAGGGATTCGACGATGAGAACATCGTCGAGCAATTGCTAATCATTTCTTTTATCAACGCCAACGGTTTGCGCACAGTGTATTGCGTAATCACTTATATCTCTGAAACTGTGTGTTCTTGAGATAAGTAATCCGCGAAGCGCAACATACATAGATATGCAGTGTTTTTCCGTGTAAAACGTGATTTTTTTTATCTGTATTCTATCGTGAATTAAACGATAGCTGATTCAGCGCTAAAACAACAATGAAATAATGGGTTCGAATGCGAATCAAAAATACTGTTTAAAACAAACGAGAGAAAGAGAGGATCTAAATGTCACGGAAAAGCGGATATTCAGATTTCTAAAAATAACAGGACACTTTTATATATATATAAATATATTTTTGTTGCGAGACATCTCTTTCCAAAAGATGTTGCAATTTGGGACTTGCAAAACATTTTCACAAATAGTATCATCCGCATTCTCGAAGTCGCAAATAAGTGTCTGTCGCAAAACATGACGTGTATTTGGAAAGCGGTGAAGATTGACGTCTCGCGTCTAATTAACACGTGAACGTATAAATTGTGATAATTTTTGAAACGAGGAATTTTCAAGTCAGTTGTCAGCAGAAGACTGAGAAATTCGCGCAAATTCGCAATTCAGCGTATTAACTCGCTCGATTTATCGCAAAGTGTGCAAACAAGCGAGCAAATATTTAACTTCGCGATTTGATTCGTCGTGTGGAAAATTTTGTGAAACTTTTTTTTTTTTTGTGCGCGTCCCTTAATTTAGAGACAATTTGCGCTTTGCGAAGCAATTAATAAAGACACAAGACACGCTCTCAAGTTCATGGAAATTCGCGAGTTATATTTTTGTCATCTGCGAATAAAACTGTAAGACACGTGACATGTGATAAGTCGTATGTATATTCGCTTATCACGTGGCATAATTAAAGACTTAATCTCTGTCTGCAGAAAAATATATTACAATTTCGTAAATGCGAATTTATGACATTATGTTATATATTGTGCTGTATATGTATTTCATACATAAGAAATATAAATCGGTAAATGTAAAGAGAGAATAAAAACGAGATTTTTATGACGAGAAAGAAACAAGATGTTTGTATGTTTGGTTTTTATGTTTTTTTTTTTTTATCTATTATCTTGCAAAAAATGCATCAACGCATGAACGCACGTCATGTATATGCGTAATGACATCGCACGACAGTATCGCATAAGAATAATGACTTACGAACTAATACAAAGACGCAAAAAGTGTGCGGTATGTAAAAGATTTCGTTCGCAAAATATAAACATATATTCAAAACCAGTAAAATTTCTCAAAAACGCGATCAATCAACAGGTGCATCATTCACAGGAAAGTTGTCAGCTGTCGGAAGTAAAAAGATTGCATCGTTCGTCGGGTGGCAAAAGTGTAACGAGATCGATCTATCAAACCGGTTCGTATCGATTTCACTTTTCACTCTCTTTACGTACTTATCCGCAAAATAATCGTGAAAAATTACTTCGGATTCGCGTAAGGTTCATTTTTGCGCGCCACACCCTCGGAAATCCGATCCTTGCGAAATCATCCGCTGATTTCGCGCGCGGACAAAATTCGTCCACGTGGCTTGCGCGTGAATTCTCACTTACCCTGGATAAAACTCGGTAATCTGTATTGCAGCGCGTCGTACACTGGTAACGGATGGGTCATCGGATCACGCGGATTACATTCCTCGTGCGAAATAAAATGTGTGAATGCTGTGGACTGGTCGCTCCGACACTCCAATCCAAGCCGTTGCTCCACGTTCGCACTCGTCACTTTCCCGACTGGCGGCCGTCTAGTCGCCAGCTGGTTTCGTCAGCGGCAATCGTCAGCGATTTCTGTATGTAATTCTCTCCCTTTCCTCTCCGATCCCGCCACATATGATCGTCATCGGCTGTGTGTGGCCCCACCACAGCGACAAAGTTGAGTGAACGAAGACCCGCGATGCGGAAAACGACGAGAAGCGCAGCTACATATTGAATTGTGGACGCGAGAAATTTCGATATGTTAATAAAAATAAATAAATAACAAACAGTATTTGAAAAACATAATAATGAATTAAAAGCTTTATCTCAGTTTTATGACAGAGACGATTTAACATTGTCGCAATGAGAGAAACGAGCGACAATTTCAAACGATTAGGCAGGCTGTGTCTCAATGTCTCACTGCAATTATAATATTTAAATAATCTCCTGTTTAAAACGCAACATTCTATGACGTAAATAAATTAGCAACAAGATACGTTCGCGTACAGACTTGGAAAGAAAGGATTAAATCTGTTTAACGCGATGAGATTGTTTTACAAAACCAAAGAGAATTGTTTCTTCGATATATCGAAGATACGCACGTTTCACCGATTACTTGCACAAACGAACGTAAAAGATGTTGCCGGTCGGCACAGAAAAAGAAAAAAAAAAGAAAAGACGTCCCACGCATTTTATATAAAGTTCATCATCATCTTCTTCTTCTTCCATCAGGCGTGAATTGTTGAGCGGCGTTAATAACACGCAATAAAGAGACTCGGTCGCAATAAGGAGCCACGGAATTTCTTGATTGCAGTTCGACGACGGGACACGCTCCACGAATGGAACGCAATATTACATTCCTCGGAAGATTTGGTTATTAAAACGGTCCACTTTTGTGTCACACACACACACACACGTACTGCACAATTCTAAGCGCAGATTCTTCGATTGGTTTGAGACTGTTTTTTTTTATATTCCAAAAGTACAACTGCGAAAAAATCATCATCAAAAATAATATATGCTTTAAGTTGTGAAAAGTTACGATTGAAATTAAAATTTTTGTTCGCAGACAGATCGGTCAGAAGTTTCAAAACTGGATTATATTATAAGCCACGATTTTAAATTGGCAATCTGAGACGTTTAATTTATCACTTCTCGTTAATCAAGCAATGACTCGATTATTGGAAATTGCGTCTAACGCATTTTATATAAAACTGATTAGATTCGCTGCTGAAAAATAATCTCCTTCATAAAATCTACCTCGAGATCACGTCATTTTTCAAAACACATAGAAATGTCAGACTTTTCTTTATTATATAGTGCGACATATTGTGGTTATTATTAAACGGTTAAAATATTGTTTGTTTCTAGACCACTGTTTAATTATCGTGGGCGTTGATTTAACATGGGTTTTTAGTATTAGATGTTTTAAGAATGATTTTATTGCGTTAAAATGTTTTATTGGAAGTGACTGGATACCGATCCCCGGATGTCCAGTCAGCGAATTGCGAGTCGATATGCGATAGATCGTTCAAGGATGCTGAGCAGAAATTGCACAGACGGCCGAAAAGATGCAATGGTTGGCATTGCACTTTTCGGAGACCGGTTATTGTTGCATGTTTCTAATCAGCCAATCACGAACGATTGGTTGATGTATAAAAGACCGTATCCGGATGTGCGGGGCGTGGAATCGTTCGGAAATCGCTTTGCAGCCGGAGGCTCTGCTCAACGAAGGATCATCGTATAGTTGGGACTTAGTGAAGTGCGAGATAGCATTGGTTGAGGCAGTGAATGTAAGAAGAAAACAATTACTTGTAATCAAGCAAGCATCTTTATTTAAAAAAAGAATCGTTTTCTTGTTTCTCCGGCGCTCTTCTATATCTGTGCGGCGATCCGCGAATTTTTGCAATAAATAAAATCACAGTCAAATTATAGAATCATCTGCGAAAGACACTCCCTTCAACGGCTGCGTTTTGATATTCACTGCCAGTGAAAATCTATATAGCACATGTGACGTGAAATATAGATTTTTTTCAGTACTGACAGTGAATAACGCAACACGGCCAATATGTGCGAGAAGATAACACGTTCTGATCTGCTTTCCGGAGCTTGCGCATTTCGCACGCTCGAACTGGAAATCCTGGGAAATCGCTTAAGGATTATTCAGTGCTGATCCACCGTTCTTGGACATCACAGTCCATCCCGTGAAAACGCACGAGAGCGACATTCAAAAAGAGAAAGAACAAAGAGAATCAATTTCAATTTGATAAATTAAAATTCATATTCGAAGCAACTTACTTAAAAATTCAAATCGACAAAGAAATTCAACGTGTTTTCTCGTTGTATGGATTTGTAGAGAAATTTAACGAAGATCTTCTCTATCGCGTTGACGATGACAGTATTCCTGTTTTTGCTGATCGTTCTCGCGTGTGTCCCTCCGGGTTGGTCTCGGCGCGGTCTCACCACCGCCGGAAATGAAGCGACCGCGGTTGTGCACACGGTTCCACTTGGATCTGAAGCGACTTTTTACTGGAGGTATATCTTAAATTGTTTTTAATGTAAAAATAATTAACAGAATTCGTATTTACTAATAAAAATGTTTTCAATAATTATTTGATCTTTTTAATTCGATTATTATATCAAACAACACTTTGCAGAGTGGATTTTACAAACAAATCGGTGGACGTGGAGGTTCATTTTGTCGGTAACGACAGCACTTGGTTCGCCATCGGATTTTCTGATTACGGGGAACTAAAGCCGGCCGATTATTGCGTTTTGTGGTCTGACTGGCGTCAACAAATTCATCTGCAAGTAAATAAACAGTTTTAAAACTAACTGCACCACCAAAATTAAGTGCTCTTGCCTCGTACAAAAATATATGACGAAAACCTTCTCCGTTAAATCTTCAAATTTTCAATTATTATAATTTTTATTGAAACATTAGACTTTTCTTCTGTGATAATTGACAGGATTCGTGGGCAGATATCGATGGGACGTTGCATCTCGACACTCAGCAGGATTGCGAGAACTTCGCGTGGAGGAGACGCGGTAACGTGACGAAGTTTACGTTCATTCGCAAATTCGACACCTGCGACGAACATGATTACATTATTGAGGTACAAAAGACTAGAAAGTTAGAATTTTTCAACAATCACACAGTTTCATTAGACATCTAAGATACGCTCGAAAGAGCTTGTTAATCTTGAAATCAATGCATTTAAAAGCGACAGATGGAGAAAATCTTAATAAATTTAGTTTTTTTTCGTAAACGCGTAAATATTTAATTTACGTTTTATTTGCAATATAAGATTTAAATTATCTAACCATTTTCTGTACAGCGAGGTACCACGCATCTCGTGTGGCTTCGCGGACGCGGACCTTTGTCCTCCCTGGCGGGTCTCAAGATATCGGACGCGAAGACGTCGGGCATGTCTCGCACAGAAATGCTCAGAGTATCTCACAAAAAGCCCGTGTTTCCCGCGAACGCCTGGCAGCTCGATGTGCTCGCCCATCGGGTTCAAGTGCCGAAAAGGGAGACCACCTACTGGTGTCGTGTGCAGAAATTACCGTCGGCGTTACAGCAAAAGTGCGTTTACGTCTTCTTTTTTTTTCTCTTTTTTTTTTTTTTTATATGTAGTAGATAGAAAGTGAGAAACATTATTCGGTTTCACAGGCATCACATTCTACAATTCGGACCGTCTATTCAGGCGGGCAACGAGCATCTTGTCCATCACATGGAGGTCTTTCACTGCGCCGGACCTCCGGAACTCGAGATGCCCATGTACGACGGGCCGTGCGACAGTGTCGATTGGCCGGAAAAAACACAAGTAATATCGTTTTTGGTGACGAAATGCGTAACGGAATAAAATTTCACAATGGTGATTTTTGATGTACGCAGATCTGCAAGAAGGTGATGGCGGCGTGGGCGATGGGCGCCGACGCGTTTGTGTACCCGGAGGAAGCTGGACTGTCCATCGGCGGTCCGGACTTCAATCCGTACGTTATGCTGGAGGTGCATTATAACAATCCCGAGCTGCACCAGGGCGTCATCGACTCCTCCGGAATTCGCCTCGTTCTCACGGAGACTCTGAGGAAGTACGACGCGGGTGTGATCGAACTTGGTCTCGAGTACACGGATAAAATGGCGATTCCGCCGCATCAGGTGAAGAAAAATTTGTTTTTTTTTTTTTTTCGACTCGGCGAAGCTAATTGCTGCGATCGTTTCCTCAGGAAGCCTTTGCTCTGTCCGGTCACTGTATAACCGAGTGCACCGGAGTCGGACTGCCCCAAAACGGCATTCATGTCTTCGCTTCGCAGCTGCACACGCATCTGACCGGGACCAAAGTTATCACTCGTCACGTGAGAGACGGCGAGGAGATAGCGCCGTTGAATTACGACAATCATTACTCCACTCATTTTCAAGAGATCAGACTGTTACCGAAACCGGTCACCATTCTGCCCGTATGTAATCAGATATTTGACAATTATAAACTAAAAGCAAAAATAAATATTTATAGAAAAATATATTAACTTAATATATTAAAATATATTAACTATAAAATTGTGATATACGCAAGTCAAGTACTTTCGCAGGGAGATTCTCTGATAACTACGTGCACTTACAACACCATGAAGAGACACAACGTGACACTCGGCGGCTTTGCCATATCGGACGAAATGTGCGTCAACTACATTCATTATTACCCCAACGCGCGATTAGAGGTACATTTCAGAGTTCGCGAGTGAGATACGAACACAAAGTACTGTGTCAATAAATTTAATTATTTGTATAAGGAGTTGATTAGCAAAATAGGATTTGTACAAATTAAGTGACTTAAATCGAAATATTTTTGTTTTACTTAGGTATGCAAGAGCGCCATAAGCGACGATGCCTTGCGAACGTATTTCCGTTACATGCGGGAATGGGAGAATCAAGGAACCAATTCAGAAAAGGGCATCTCGGCTAATTATAAGAGCATCGAGTGGACCAAAGTCCGAGTGGAAGCACTTCATGATCTTTACGAAGCTGCGCCTTTGGGTTTGTACTTTTCTATTACGAAAAACTCGAACGCGACTAATTGAGAAACTTTTAATCAGATATTTTGACTCAATTCCAGTTTCAATTTCAATATATCTTATCTCTTTTAATATCTCTTTGACAATTAGATTTTTCATTGAAAAGAGACTAATTAAAATTAGTTTTTTAATTACATTAACCAATTAAAAACAATTTTTCTGTAATTGTAAAACTTTTGTTTATCAGGAATGCAATGTAACGGCTCGGACGGCTCTCGTTTGCCCGGCTTATGGGACAATATCGCGGCGACACCCGTTCGATTGCCCCTGTCACCGCCGCCCCGAGATTGTCTGGAACCTTCGCTCCGACGCGAGATATTAGATAAGATCTAAATGTTATTCGAGTCGATTGATTGTTCGATTGTGTAAATAAGTATGTCCCGGGAACAAACAAGTATTATTCCAGAGCATATTAATGTTACGTAAATTGTCTTTCTCTCAAGTGCGGACGCGCAACGTCGCGGCGACGGTTGCCCGAAAATCTTTTCGAGATAAAATTCAATAAAAAAAAAAAAAAAAATCTCAGTTGATGTAAAAGTTTATAAATCTTCAGTATATTTATGCACTTTTAAGGTTTTTTTTTTTTCATCAAGTTTTTGGCAGTACATCGCGTCTCGCTGTGAGACAAGACAAAGTTTGTAACAAACGGTCACAGACTTTTCTAACAAACGGTTCATTTTGCTTAATAATAATTGTCTTATGTGTGTGAACTAAATATTGATAAATGATTAATAATAATAATAACACAAGTATATAATAATCAAAGAAACTCGTTTTTACAGTTTTTGAGTCAATGTACAAAAAGAGGCGGACGCTTTCTTAACGCTACGACAATATCAAAATTAGTCTTAATACATACTGCGGTACTTTGTGTTTTGCGATATAATACACGGGTCACGGGGGGAGGGGGAGAAGGATTAATATACGCATACAAACAAGCACAAACACGCACGCGGTTGTCTCCATACGCACGAGATACAATAGTTGCCTACTTTTTTTTTTCTCTTTCGATCTTTCCTAAAACAATTTATAATACTTCTTATAAGTTCTCATTTCTATTGAACACTCTCGTCAGACTCTTCTTTTCATTTTTTTTTTCTTTTTTTTTTTTTTTTAGGTTTTAATTATTGCAAACATCGCAGACGGCAAAATCAAATGGGACACTGCGTGTCGCGTTTTATTTGTTATTTTGTACTGCCAAATTCATGTTCTTTTTTCTCCCTCTCTTTCTCTTTCTCTCGTTATCGACTACAGTCATACTTTTCTATCGTACAAAGCGTTCCGAACATCTTGCACTTAAGAAAAAAAATAACTTAAAAACCACAGATGATCGTAAACTGAGAGAAAAAATTCACACATTGGTTTTACATATACCTAAAAATATATGCAATTTTTATATAAACAAATTTACTCTGTGCATTTCCAACTCGTTCTCTTGTCTCGTGAAACATTGCACTTCTCTCTATTCGCGCGAATCAAAAAATTTTCGGAACACTGAGTGCGACAAAAGGACTTTTTTTTGGCTCTTTGGCGTCTCATTAAGCTGCATTTTAGACGATCGTCAAAGAAATTAATAGTCTTCACCAAAAGTACGGTCAAAAAATACCGTTTTGACGGATTAAGGAGGACTTTTTTTTCGTGTAACATCTTGTTGTGTCTGAAAAAATTCTGAGTTCTCTCGCAAATGGAATGGACGATTGGTATACATAGTACATCGCGTGAAACCACTTTTGCACATTGTGAGGAATGCCGTTCTCTGAATTTCGCCGAATCCCCAAGGAAGAACAAACTACTCTTTCTTTTTTTTTTTATTTCCCGGATGTTGTAGCACTTTTGCGAGATGCTGTTTTAAGTATACAAGAGTATATCATGTATATACTTGTACAAGATGATAAAGTTGCACGTTGCAACGAATGTACAAAAAAGAGCTCGTATAAAAAGATTTAGATTCTCTGCTAGGAACACACGTCACGTGAAAAAGTACTTATTTCCTAGAGCACACGCGCCAGATTGCATATAGAGTACATAAATTTCAGGCTTTCCGAATTTTAATTTTTAATTTGTTTACATATATATTATATACATATACACATCACACACGCGTTTTTCGTTTTAGTTTACTTCTTTTCAATTTGCGAAAGATTTATGTTGAGAGAGAATCTAATATGAGAGAGAATCCTTCCTCTTTTTTTTTTTTTTATTTTTTTTTTATAAATTTTTAAGATATTCTCTTCAGTTGCGTAACGTTAATAAATATAAAAATTCTCTTTTCATCAACTTTAATTCACTTTTGCTTTGGTTCTATAATCTACGTTAATTCTCTTTGGCCAATTTTGCACCTGAAATTTCTGTATCTCTTCACACGCTTCTTTTCGTCACGGAAATCTCTCGTCGTCGATTTGTTTTTGCGCGACAAACAGTTACGTTTTCGCGCACGGACAATACAGAGTAGAAAATATATTATGACTTCAAAAGTAAAAAGATATATGTATATATATATATATATATTATCGTTATTACGTTTTATATATATGTTTTCTATAAGAGTAGCTTTGCTATGTTGCTTTGCACGAATACAAAGGAAGTTCCAACCTTGTACGGAGAACATTTTTTTTTTTTTTTTAATCAAAGCCGGTCTATTCGCGTAATATATTTTCAAGCTCAGCATTGCGAAAAGAGATACGTCGCGTGAAACTAATGTGTATAGAAAAGATAAATTGATTACCGTGCCAGTTCGTATGAATACGAAAGAGATCAGATAGATGTCTGAAAGACGGAAATTTAGCATCTAATTTCTCTCAAAGTAATTAAAATCATATTGATCAACATAATCAAAACAAAAGTATCGTTTGTTTAACATTTAACATTTAAAAATATTATGCGTTTCGTATCACTGTATAAAAAAACTTCAGTTACACAAAAAAAAAAACGTCTTTTAAGGATTTATATATTCTTAGATTTGTCAATTGATAACATAATAATTATTATCCATTATGGCGATTAAGAAAACCTTATCGCATAAACAAATTTAAAAAAAACAACTCAGAACAAATAAGAATATATTTTGTTACTTACTTTGTTATTAAATCTATATGTTATTTAGTCGGATTATCCTTCAGACACTACCGTACTGTTTTTCGGAGTTTGTTTGAGGGAGGAAGTTGCCGCGTTTTCATTGCCGCTTATCTACAGACTTCAAATCGAGCATTAACGGCAACGTTAATCACATTCAGGAACAGGGGACTAGAGCGATTGATTGTTCTGTTGTTGCATGTGTAACTGCAGGAAGCAGTAGAGTATGCCGGCTTGGGCCATTACGTCGACAGTGCCGGCAGCGAGTGGATCGCGGCTCTTGGCGTCGCTGCGCGAGTTACTGGTGCCCGGTCGCAGCAACGTAGGACCGAACACGGTGGCCAGGTTGTGCAGTGACATTTTGTTTTGTGCCTCGTGTTTGTTTACGCGTGCTAGATGCGCCAGCAGGAAATCGATCACCGCTTTATTGACGGCAGGCAGACTCTCGTAAACACGGCGCAGAGCGGCACCTCGTGACAAATCGCCCGTCTGAAAGGCTTCCAGGAACGCCGGATAGAGAGCGTCTGTGAACAATGCTTCCGGCATCTCACGCAAGTACAGCTTCAGCACGCCCGTCACCGAATGCACGTCCACCTTTGTACGCATAAAAGTGTCAGTAATGCAAACGTTTTTTTACTTTATAATTAGTAATATAACAATGTAAAAGTGTTAGAAATGCAAACACCTCTTTAAGAAGCTGTTCCGCTTCGTATGAATTGCTCTCGAACGATTTGCGCAGTTTCGCAACGTCAGACGCCGAACCGGAAACACGATACAGACCTACCTCGCCGACGCCCCGTCTCTCTACCTCTCGCACACATGCCGTGATTATAAAAGGCACATCGCGTTTCTCTCGTCTGAAATGTTGAGCAATTAACTATTGTTTTCTACTTTTTTTCTATTGGCAATTCAAATAAAATGGCACGTACTTGCACACTTGTTGAATTTTGGCGCCGAATAAGCCTTGCGGTTTGGCCGAAGGTACTCGCCTCAGAGTGACTTCACTTGGAACAAATCGCAACGCCACGTCTAATGTTGCGGGTCCCAAGTTCAGAGATCTCTCCACTTGGTCGGACTGCAGCCAAGATCTGCTCAACCGTTGGATACACTTGCCTCGTAATACTGAGCGTGAACCGCACTCTTCATATAACAGAATCCTGACGTTCTGACTACCTTCTAACTCAACCACAAAAGTCTCACCTATAACAGATAAAAAATGAAAAATTTAATCAAAAATTTAATTGTAATAGAAAAAATTCAAATATATAAAAAGACTAGTTTATATTTTCTAAAAAGTTTAATATTAAAAATGTGTAGAAGAAACATCTTACCCCAAAGTGGAGCTTGACCTCTGACAACACGACTCCGCGCCCTCTTAAAATAATGTCCGTAGCTGTCGACTTCTACAACAATATAGAGATCGCCAACTCTATCTAAGCCTGGCGGAGTAAGTCCGAGCAGTGTCAAATGAAGATCACCCAAAAGCAAGCTCTCATCGCGTCCCGATCTCAGTAGATAGCTGCCCATATCAGTTTGTAGATAAGTCCGACAAGCAGTAACCCAGGCTTGCAGTTCGTACATTGTCAAAGGTAGTTGTCCTGGAGGCTGTCCACCCTGTGAAAATAATCGTCTCGTTAACATCAGTTTCTCATTCTTCAAAAATATTCAAGATTTCAAGTTAAAAAGAAATTATATTCTTGTATGTATAATTATATGTATGTATAATAGGATCTCTACCTGCTGTAACGCTTCTACCGCTTCCACCCATTGAGAACGCTCAAACTCACTGGAAAGAAAGAAGGTGTAGGAATTCTGCACGCGATTCTGCTGGTTCTTGTGCGCGACACGCAGGACCAAATTCGGAGAGGCTAATACCAGTTGAGCCTCAAGCTCGGCGAGCTTCTTACGATTCTTCTCCGAGCCTCTGCCACCCAATCGAATTCGCTTCTCCTCATTCCTCTCCTCCCATAATATCTGATCGCGAACTGTACACGCTTGTGACCTGTTTCCAATAATAATCTTCAAGTTACTTAACCAAATCAAAACTTTTATTTTCTTTAATGATTCTAGCAGATAACTTTTAATGACATATCGGTATAAACTACTATTTATTTACTATTTGACGCTTGAATATTGCCACATATCAATGACTAATCAGATAACATCAATGTACATCGAATAAGAATGTCATCAGATCATAAGTGTGTCATTTCAGTGCTTAGTCATCATTAATAATTGATACTGCAAAGTATAGGCTTGTGTCCTTACCTTAAAGCTACCACATTGGCGGGGCTAGCCTCGCGCGGCTCTATACCATCCTCAGTGACAGCGGCTTCCGCTATTGGCACGTACCACTTCAACTCGAACGTGAACTTGTCTCTCCCGGATGCTTTATACTTCGCGCATGCGATCACGTCGTTAAAAAGAAAGAGATGTCGCAACTTTCTGTGACCATCGGAGAGCTCAACCACAAACGAGTTCTTCACCAATCTACGTTGAGCTCTGTCGTGACTCTGTAGAAAAAATATTCAAGTAATTTATTACATATCGCATTATATATAAATAAAAGAAACTATACGATTATGCAATCGTCGTGCAAATCGCGTTGCAAATCTTACCGGAAACATAGATTTCGTTTGAATGATATTAAATTCATCTAAAAAGTTCCTCGTCATAGCCAATGCTTCCGAGAGAGGCGCGTGATCCGCATGATTGACTGGCGTGTGTTTGAGAAGATCCTGAAAGCGATGACAGCGAGAGAAATTATCAAAATGCTAAGTAAAAGATAAGATTAAGTAGAGATTACGACGTAACGGAATGTATTTTCAGAGTTAAAGTTCGTAATAGCTCATTAGTGCGATTTTATCAGATGTAGAAAACCATTTTTCTTTTTTTTTTTTTTTTTTTTTTTTTTTTTATATGTACATCCTGTACTTACGTGTAAAACTAGAGCGTTCTTTTGTACTCGGGCAACTGGCTTGTGCAACAGATCCTCCAGTGACAAACCCGGGCCCTTCGGAAAGCCTCTGAGTCTTATATCTCTGGTGATCTCTCCGAATTGAGTAGAATGGGCGGAACATCGCCGCACGGTATCGGTCGCGCGAGCATAATTGTGCAAAAACGCACCGTATAATCCTATATTACTGGCCATAATCTACAAAACCGATAAATGATGTTACGATTGTTTTACAAAAAATATATTTAATAAGACACACTTATCAAGATCGCGCGCACAAACCTTAAATTGTTCTCCTATAGTGGTCTTGTTGTCCCACTTCTCTGCTTTCTTCCGCAGATCGTCCAGAAACGTTTGATGCAGAGCATGAAGCTCCGGAATCTTGTAAAACATTGTCCCAAATTCATCTTCCGAAATGACCGGTTGAGACGTCGTCAAAGTTGCCCTAATAGCTTTCATATACTGCAACAAAAACAACAGGATCATACGTATAAAAAATTATCGCCGCAGAAATATACCTTTACAAGCTATAATGTAACTATAGCTACAAGGTATAACTCACTTGTAACATCACAGTTAAACACTCTACATATACAGCCTCGCTCTCCACTACTGAATTTACAATACACTTGACCATCGACGTTCTGTCATCCTCACGATCTTTGCTCTTTTCTTGTCTGCGTGGTGTCGTCGGGGTCGGTGACTCCAAGCTACCCTCGCTCAAGCTCAACGGTTCGGCGTCACTACTGCCGGTTTCATTGTCCGTGCTGAGAGCCCGCAGCAAGATCGGCGGCGCCGGACTGGCACCTTCTTCATCTTCGCTGTCCATCGCTGCTCTGTGTCTAAAATATATAAATTTGCACATAATAAACTTATCTTTCACGATTTACTCGTGTAAATCCAGCAACGTGTGTACTGTTACAAAAACATTTATTTCATTTTACTTAAAACGAAGCGAGAAAAATAAAGAACAACTTACTGTATAAAATAATCGATGTTGACATAATTACTCTGATTGCCCGGCGAGTCTGGCAATGAAGGTGGTCTTCGAACCGCGGCTTTGCTACCATTGCTGCTATTGACAGCGGGAACACGCGCGTCTATGTACACATATTCTCCTGTTTGATCCAAGGCTACTGAATCATAATAAGGTTCTTCCTCGGATGCTTCCGCATCACCTTCCTCACTGTCTTCGGTGACCGCTTTTTCTACGTCTATTTCATAAATAAAACAATATTTTTTTTATAAACTTATACACACACACACACACACATATACAAACTTTGCGGCAGTTATGTGAAGAAATACCTTTCTCGTCTTCTTCCTTGAGAGATTCCTCGTTCTTGTCTTTCTTTGAGCTCCCGGTAACTTCAATCACCGTGACATAATTACTTGGCACATCCGGATCACTGTTTCTCCTAAGTTCAGGCACTTTCTCGGGACTTTTCGGTATCTCGCTCTTCGGCCTCTTGCTGGCTGTGCCGAGCGTAGAACTCAATTCTGACACACACTTGTCTTGAAATTTGCTGATGTCTTCACGTTCTGACAAGGTAGGAGCTGTCGGTTTGAGGTTCTGGAAATTTTGCGAGTTTGAAGAATCAGCCAGACTGTTTTCCGACACTTGTGTGCCACCCTGTTGCGATCCCTGTTGTTGTTGTTGTTGTTGTTGTTGACTGTCAGGTATATTCGCGCCGCTTGCATTGGTATTGTTTGCCAGCTGCTTGTGTCGCTCAACATCGGCGAGTAATCTTTCCAAATACTCAACGTAAAACTCTTCCTTTTCAAGTTCCTCTCTTAAAGCTGTTACCTGCAGAACACAAACTCAGATATTCTTTTATTTCGTGAAATTTATTTCTATTTTATTTTTGTGTATAGATGAAAAATGTCATAGATTGTTAAAATTAGTTTTTGACATTTTATATTTTTAAACATTTGATTACAAACACTCATGTATTCCTCATTAAATTATTATTCCTCATTGATTTTATTTTATTTATTTGTGCACAATTAATTGTAGCAAAGTGTTTAAATCCTTTGTTTTTTAAAATAAAAGTACGGACATATAAATATGTAAAGAGCTGGTTAATACGTAGTACTATGAACTTCCGTGATAATCTAAAATAAATCCATTTTGTCGAATGTTGTGATAACAGAAGATAATTGTCTGATGATTCACAAGCAGTAGTCAAACAAAAAGTCTACTATGTTTATTGTTTCCTTTCTATTGTTCATGCATTTATTTATAAAAACAACATTTCTCTTTGCAAACGTTAAAAAGAGAATCATAATTTAATGATAATTTAAATACATTAACACTCGACTCTCTCTCTCTCTCTCTCTCTCTTTCACTAGCAGATTTCGGACAAGCAATTCGATGAGTCATCAAGCTAGTCAATGTGGCATTAATTGAATTACATGTGAAGGAAGTTTTTATCATAAGTAGAGAAATTTAAACTTTCCTCCGTGTATATCTCTTCCTCCTTCCTCAAATTAACATTCGACTCATGTTTTCTTCATAGAAATTCATTATCTATTGAAAAATACACGCATGTATGTATGCACATCTCTGCTAAATACCTGGTATAAACATTGTAACACTTGTTATACAAGTCACAACCTAGTTATCACGCAATATTGCGTCCTTATCTCATGGATATTCTTTCCATCATCCAGATCTATAATCAATACTAATCTTCCACTACTATCTTTAAAAACAATTGTAATTACATCTTCTAATGTAACAACAACTTTATTTAAAATTTACTGAGAAAACTCATAGGTACTCTCCGTTTATTTGATACATGAGTCATTAAGTAGAGTGTTAATTGTACACACACATACACACATACACACATACACACATACATTCGGAAATCTGATTAGAAACAACTTTCATCGCAAATATCGTCGAAAAAGCAGACAACACGCGAGTTGTTGTCATCCTCGATTAACTTTTTTAAGCTCTCTGTGTGTGGTAACGTAATTATCTATCAAAACATTCATTTCCCGTATTCAAACTCGATTCGGGATTGTCAATGAAAATCAATTGCGCTGAGTCGATAATTGTCATTCCGAACACTCTCGGTGATTTAGATCTTCCTTCCGAGAAGAAGACCACACGCGCCCACACTCACCTTTTGCTTGTGCCTCACAAGGTTCGCGCGAACGTCCTCCTCCCAGGCGGCCGGCAAGGCGCTGTCCGGGAATCGCTGCACCCAGACACGCTGGAAGTCCCCGAACACGCTCATGCCAGCGAACGCGGACGCGCGGCGGGCGACACGGTACTCCTCGTCGGTGACTCCTCCTTCCCTGTCTTTCTCCAGGACCTCACTTCCACCATCAACCCTACACCCACCGATACACCGATGTGTCACTTTCACTCACAGTGCCGTCGTGCGCATCGCATGGGGGCGCGGCACCGACGACGACGATGTCAAGTCTCGCGCACTTCTCCAATCGCACACTCGACACAATTCTCGGCTACGTGATAACGTTCACCCGGTTTCTGTCGTGTTGTCTCGCGTGGACAGGCAACGGCGTAGCCAGCCAAGCGTCGTCATACAACCGCTGTCATTTTGTCGACGTGAGTCGACGCATCTCCCGCATAGCCAGCAGCGATACTGGGCGACGAAGGAGGGATTAGACATTGCGCGTGCGCGATAGAACAAAGGTCAGCTGACTATTCGGGGCGGTCATCTATGTTGTTTACACGTTACGTGCCGTCGCACGGAAAATGGCCAATGAGCATGTAGCACAATAATAGATGATTATTGGCAATTTTGCGCGCTACTTAGAAACTTTATATGAAATAATTTTATGTACACAACACACACACATATACAGTATTTAACATTTGTATGAAACATGTACGTTGTAAAAAAGATCACAAGGAATAGGATATAAGTGGGATAAAATAAAATAAAATACAGTGTATGTGTCACGGGGTTACGTTGTATCAATATGTATAAAAAATATTACATTGTTATTTTACAAAGTTGATTTTCTTGGAAGTAATCACGTATATATTCGCGTGATATCACTCAGTTTTGATGTTTGAATGTTTTTTATCTTACATTACATTTACATAAATTACCTACCTAATCTAATAAATGTACCAGCTTCATTTTTCTTGTATCTTACACGGAGCCACACTAAGAGCTTCGAGCACTGTATTCAGCATGTTAATTTGCATTTTTTTATCGCCATCGGCATCCAACATGCACCTACCGAGAGCTTTCCGAATGCTTTGAGAGAATCCGGCGCTCCGTGCGATAAGCTTTCCTTTCTGATTGTTGCTGATCAGAGCTAACAACATGCAACTAGCTAAACTGATCTCGCACGACGATCCAGTCTTGAAGATGTCGTGCAGCAAATTCATAAAATCCACTAAAAAAAGGGATTTATAGAAAGATGTGATATATATTTTGTTGGTAACAATAGAAAATTAAAAAGAAACAAGTTTGTTACCTGAACTAAGAAATCGAGGTCGATTGGCTTTGTTGAATGTTAAATTGCGCAATATTGATATGGCGAGAACTCGATTCACGCGCGAAGAACATTTCGCTAGATGTAATAAAACATCCATAGCGTCAGTAGCCTAAAAAAAATTGATAAAAATGTTTTTCGAAGAAAAAGTAACATATATTTTCTATATCTGTATATATTACCGTCCTTAATATTGATTCACGTCGTTATTTTTTACCTTTGGCACGCACAATTGTCCTTCTTCATAATAAGTGAAGTCCATCACAAACTCGAGGCAATACATTTCCACCAATGGCCACGGCTTGAGTCTTTTGGTTGCACTGGGATGTATTTTTGTAAAAAACTGAAGAAGATTACTCTGGAATAAGTAAATAAATCAACTTATTGTTGCTTAATCGAATGATCGATATTAGAGAAAGACAAGAACAAAAATAAATTATAAGATAAGCAAATATATATATAAGACAAAACAACATTACTTTTGAAATGCAAACTCTGCACTCGTAAGCGCGCAAAACATTGCGCAGGATTTGGAAGGCGAAGAGCATCTTGTCGTTGTCGAAAAGTTGAATCGAAATATTGGCTTTTTCTATTTCTTTGGACGATACTTGTATGATAACGTGTATCAGTGAATACGTGGTCGGCGATTTTCTCAATCCAGTTCCCGGCAGTGTCGTCGTCAACGTTAAAGATTGCGCGACTATATCTTGATACGTAACAAATTTGAATAAAAAATTGCGTAACAAAGAGATTCTATTGATTTTAACATCTCACAATGTGATATATTACCATCTTCAGCAGGTAATCTCGCTGTGAACGATGCTAATAATTTTAAGGCGTTCGTTGATATCGTTTTGTTTAACGCTATCCAAGCCCACAATTTGTGCAAAATATCCGCCAAACCCTTCTTCGCCAGATCTATTTTAACAGCTGCGCTTTTGTACATGAAGTTCAGCAGAAGCAAGAAAATACTGTTGGCATCGTTCAGCAAAGGATGACTCTGCGCAACAGAACGGAGAAAGATATTTTATATTTATAAAATAAATAAAAAATTGTGACAAAAGAAATATTCAAGTGTTGAAATCTTTTCTAGTGTCTTCCGAGAAAACTTCGATTTCGCACCTTCTTCTCTGCTTGTTTCTTGTAGATTTCGAACGGTTGAAGATTCAGTTGAACATAGAGTTCTTTCAGGATCATCAATGCGGTTTCGGGAAGATTAACTTCTTCCAGCGCCGTTTGTTTCGCTGCCTTCGATACGTACAACAAATTAGTAAAAGCAGCTACGATGACGATCTTGTCTTCCGATTGTTTGCAGTTCTTCTTGGATGTCGCATAATTGTGAGCGATAAAAAGGTTCATCAGGAGTTCGCATAATTCGCCGCCTATTGTGATCTTCCCAATCGGCGGATTGTCGTCGTCCGTGTGCGAATCTTCTTCTTCCTTATTGTTTGTTAAAAAATAAATAAAAACAGTCTCGAAAAAAATAATAATTCAAATACTTCGAACTGATTAAATTTATAAACAAATATGCAGATCCGTGTGAAATTCTTATGGCCTTATTATATTTCTAAGAGTTTGAGTAATTTTATATTATCGCGATAAGATTTTCTCTTACGTTAGTTTTCTTAGGAGAATCGAGCACCGTGCGCAAAGAAACGCCGTTTCTTTCCAGAGTAGAATTTTGAATGTCTTGGGCTAATAGAAAAGACAAGCAATCGATAGCGCTCATTCTCAGATCTGTCGTGGAGTCCTTTATCGCGATGCATATCGAACTCATAACGAATCTCGGATCGTGCAACTGCAGAGCAGTTTGAACAGCTTCGAAGTGTTGATCTTCCGTTAACGAGAGCGCGGCTATGAACTTGTAGATTTCTGTCCACAGTCTATTGCGCATGTATATCAGGCGCGGTTCGTCGCATTCTGAGAAAATTAACGTAAAGAATCAGAGAGAGAGAGAGAGAGAGAGAGACGCATCCATGGGAATTCGATGTAAACTCTTACAACACTTACGATACAAGTCGACATTCAAAAAGCGGAATAAAGCGTCGAGAGACTCCGGGGAAAAACGAACGACGGTAGCGTATTCGTTACTTTGTATCAAACAGCTCGTAAAAACCGTACAAATACCAATGTACATTTCCAATACATTGGAATAATGACTCGAAATCTTCCTGCTCTCGGCGTTCATTTGATTCGCGATCATGAGACATCTGATAAAACGATATGAAACATAGATAACTTTGTGTAACAAGTGCGTATACACGCTTTATGTGAAACTATATATACCTGAATAAAGACTTGTCGACGGAATGTTCGTAAATTTGTCGCACCACCTCATGCTGTCCGATATTAAATATTAAATTGCACAACAAACTACAAACAGCCGTGATGAGCGAAGGCGTCGCTATTAACTCCATAGAACCATCTATGTCTGTTACTTCCAAATCCACAGACACTAAGCAGTAAAAAAAAAAAAAATAATAATTTTAAGTTATATAAATTGCGTATAAAGATGCTCGGTCTAAAGCACGTGAATGAATACTGCATTTACAGGGTTGTGATTCATCCTGACTGTTGTACAAACGCCATATGTTATGCGGCACCGGTACAATGTATTCAGATTGCATGTTAATTTTGCTGTCATTGTCCTGACATTCCGACTGTTCGGTATCTAACGTGGTCGCCGTATAGATATTGGAACACAGAACGCTTATTTCGTCATAGGTGTTATGTTGTTCGATGTACGTCAAAATAGCTTGCGATTGCAAGGAATGCTCCTGAAAAAAAATATCCTGAAAATTATCTTTCCTATCTTTGCGCTTGAGAAATGCAAGAACACACAGATCGTCTATTTACACGCGCAGTATGTGTTCACATTGCTTACACACTGAACAGTCAAGGAACTGCAGTTTTTCAACAAGTCGCAAAATGCGATACACGCGTGTTCTTTCACTAAACAGGCCTCTTCTCGATCGGTGATACACTGAAGCAACATATGACACAGATCACTCGGTGCCATGGCAATTAGATTGAGAAGTTGCGGTACAATGTGCATTATGTTCATCAAACCTGCCAGGAATTGCAAGACCGAAGCGCGAACCAGAGGATCCCTACTTCGCAACAACGTGGGTAACCACTTTAACGTACGATCTTCCTCGCACCAAAATGCCGTCCACAACTGCAATATAATATGTGATATTCGGAGCTGTGAGGAATACGTCCTTGAGTGGACGGGAATACTCACGTGCTTGTTGAAACAGATTTGCATCTGATGTAACAAATGATTGAGGCATATTATCGAATTTCTCGTTATCGATAAACCCATAAAATTGAACTGACCGGCATTATAGAAGGAGCTAATTAGTTCTAGGAGCGCGTTGCACAGGGATTCTAATAGATTTTTGTGATTTTCCCATTCGCACTGTCCGATCAAATACATCAGACACGACAACAACCAATCGAGATACGCTGTTAAACAAACAAGAAAAAATTCTAAACACCTGGCGAAAATAAATAAGTCATGCCGTCGATAGATTTTTGTTGAAAAATTGTGATAAAAATGCAAGACAAGAAACTAACCGAGATTATAGTAGCGCTGATTTCCAAAAGACGTCGAAACGGCAAACTCCACAAACAATATCCAAGTATTTTTAGGTTCGTCATTAAGTACTTGAATGCTCTCGATCGCTGCACACATGCGTACTAATCTAAGTACAGATTGGTATATATTTCGACTGTTAACTTCCGAATTTGTAAACAAATCCGCCAACGATCCCGTCATATTTTTCAGAATCTTACTGATCCACAAACTTTTTCCTGAGAAATGATGGAAAAGAATGTTTTAATTGTCCCACCCTACAACTTTTCTATTTGAGAAATTAATGATATTCTTACTGTTTCTCATAACATTCAGATACAATTGTAGAAATATCAAAAGATCCACAAATAAATCGCAGTCCTCTTTGATCGTGGGATACAACAACAAAAATCGTTCGAACGTTTCCTCCCACGGTAGCGATCCGATATCTTCATTCTTGTGTTGCAGTGCTTTGTAAAAATTTAAATACCTGAAAAAAATATTTAAAGTAAATAGTAAACCAATATTGCACGTGTGTTTAAATATATCAATTTCCGGTATGTAATTGAAACAATAAACGTGAAATAACAGAAATTTACATTGTGAGATAATCAAGTGCGCACGTAACGTCGTTGTGCGTTTTTGATTTTTGAATATTGGAAAGCTGCTGCTGACAGCAATACAGAGGAAAGCTATTTCGTAGAGAAAGGAGATCGTGTTCGGTGGTCATTAATTTCTGTGAAATTTCGTAGGTCTGTAAATCATCCAACGTTTTCCACAATATCTTTACGCCGTAACAATTCCATGCCCAATATTGTCTGATGAAAGTTATGACTTCCGGATTGCTGGTATGAAGCACTAAAAATTTTAACAACAATTGTTTATTTTATATTAACGGAGAAAATAGTTTTGTAGATGCAATTACAAAAACTACTGACGTGACATATCAGATTGTCTGTGTTTACTGGTCTTCCAGTGATATGTGCATTCAAACGGCAGTTTCATTTTTGTCACGATAATGTGGGGTAACGATATATGCACTGCGATGCTGTTCTTCGTGTCTTCTTCGTGAACTCTTATGTCATTGCTAAAGAGAAGCATGCACAACAGTTGCGCGCCGTCAATTTTCACACACTCGTTGTTAGGAAACAAAAACAGACCTAAGACACAAAATTGTTTCGTGTAAAAATATTTTGAGATTAAATATCGATATTTTTAAAAGATTGTGTTACAAAGTGCGCTTACTTCTTATAACATTTAACAGAATGTCAGTATTGACAGATAACTCGTATCGTACGAAATTATTGAAAAATACGAGCTGTTTCAATATGTTGATGATTGGTATCACAGAATCTGGATAGTTTTCGCACTCTTTTTCTATCAAGGCTTTGTTAAAAATATCCAAGATCAATGGTAATCCATTTTTACTAAGGAACAAGTTGTGCAACGAATGATCGGAAAGCATTACGCTAATCTGCACCAATTCGTTCTTTCGTATTTTTGGATCAACAATGTGGGATTCGCTCAACATTTCTAATACTATCAACAGATTGCTTCTCTGCAAATAATACATTTTTCTAAGTAATATTTAAAATCGCGTGTATAATCTAAAGAAGCGAGAAAAACGAAATAAATAAAATTTTAATTGAATATGATTTTCTAAACAACTGGAAGAATGTTAAATACATTATGTAAAAACAATTATATGTAACCTCATAATTTCCTTTTGCACGCTTAACATTTAAGGTTTTGTACTCGAATATGCAAAGAGAACCGAGAGGCAAGCCGTGCAAAGATGACAGACGTGGCAATTTCTTGAGAGAATCCTTTTCCATTTGGAGAAGCCAGATTAAACGATATATCGCTTCTTCTCGAATTTCGCTGCACGGCGAGTAAAGAAATCTCAAATTACCTTTTAACACCTGAAATTCAGAGCTTTTTATAAAAAATAACTAAATAAAAAACACTTAAATAGAGACTTTAATACCTCGATAAATGGCAACTGTATGTCATTGGATATGTCGGGATCAAACATCTTCGTTACGCATTGCCCTAAAGGTGTACGAGTATCAGCGTGGCACTGTAGAAGATGCAGCACGGGGATAAGAGTCTCTAAAACTTTCAGCCATCTCTTTTCGCCCATTTGTATTTTCCCTTTTAATATAAATACTAATATATCGTTCGACATTTCCTGTATCTAAATATCAAATAAAAAGTAAACCTGAATCATAGAATTTCATATGAATTAAATTTTGCACAAATACATCTCTCGTATAGAAATGTTTCTTACTTTGCTGTCTTCGCTCGTTATACCATGACAAATAATTTCCGTGAGAACGCTCGGTCTAAGTAAGAACGTCAAGCTTTCCGACGACAGCTTCTCACCGATATATTCAACTCCCAAAATATTCTTAACGAGAGTATAACATTCGACGTAAGTTGCATGTTGGACATCTATGTCTCCGTTCGCCAATAAGCTCAGTATTAATTTTGTTGCTAGTTCAGTTTCTTTACTAGTTGAAAAACGTTGAAAACTGTTTCGTAAAAATTTCACAGCTGTCTTAACGACAGTCAAATTTTTGTGGTACGATAAACTCAATGTGGACTGATATAGCATTTTCAATGTTTCTAAAAGTTCAGTAGACGGTTCCGTTAGTTCCTCCGATTTCTTCAATATAGTGATAGCCGCCACCATGGATCTCGTAATGGTTTTCACTTCGTCGAAAAGTTCTATCGACGCTACTTCTTCATCACCCCGAAATTCCTATAAATTAAAAAAAATGCATAGTAATCAGAAAATGACTAAGCGAAAAGAATAAGTAGCCGATTCTCTTACGCGAGCGTATTCCAAAAGCAACGAGTGCAATGGTTGGTGCAACAGAGACATCGGTGCGTCCATGATAGCTCCTCTTATGGACACTTTCAAAGCGTCCGGTATAACGACGTTCGCTAGCTCTAGCGGTACAATATTGCTCAACAATTTCATTGTAGTGGTAGCGAGCTGTAAGTACGTTATCCTCAAATGATCCGTAATACTGTAGCCTCGAAAATACTCCATCACTTCTCCCAACAGATTAAACAGTTCTTTCAAATCGTTGATCGTTCTCAATGCCGTGACGTCATTGCATAGCCAAATGTTGGGCATTACGCTGATAATTAATAATTGCACCAACTCGTGAACCAGATCAGTGACGTATCTAACGTCTCGAAGAGGAAAATTCGTATCAAGAGGTATGCTTAACTGAGCGAGAACGTGTTTCAGAGTCTCTACACAATAAACTGGTAAGAACATTTGCTGCAGTTGCAAAAGGGAATCATCAATCACGGTTTCGCTAGTACTCTGACTCCTATTGCTTGTTCCCTTAAAACAATAATTAGCTACGATAATATAA
Organism: Pseudomyrmex flavicornis; assembly: GCA_014825475.1. Taxonomy (NCBI): domain Eukaryota; kingdom Metazoa; phylum Arthropoda; class Insecta; order Hymenoptera; family Formicidae; genus Pseudomyrmex; species Pseudomyrmex flavicornis. The sequence goes on from QVNW01001842.1 coordinate 26,197, forward strand.
GAATTCAGAACTTGATAAAAATAGAGATTAACTTACTGTCGATTGATGATACACTTGGTAATTAGCTTCGGGTCTACTGCTATCTGGGCCATCTTCAGCTTCCAAAGATACAAAAGCATTATCATTCAGCAACTATATAAACAGATATTATCAAAAATAAGTAAAATAATTAAAATGTTAAAAACCTATTCTACGAATTATTTTTGCTTACTTTCTGCTTTTTATTTGCCACACATGGTTCACAATAATAATAAATGCGAAATCTTAGAGAACGAGTAAGTTTGCGCAAAGTCTTCAATACAGTCGGAACTACAGACTGAACATTAGCTTCCAGCATACTGTTTGTTTTGAGAATAGTGTGAAATATTGTAATTATTGTTGGTCGTTGAAGAAAGACTTCTGCTGGAAAGTCTTGCATCATAACATCCATTATAAATTGACATGTGTTCAAAATGGTCTTAGTATCATTGCTTTTATTAAGCTCTTGCTCAGTTGCGGTAAGTACTGCTATATCTGTTGTAACTAGCGGTTGCCATGGCAATACTAACCATTTAATACCACCTACTGGTGATTCTGAAACTTGTCTGCCACTTTCAAGCTTTGATTCTGATGATGTTCCATTCTCTTGGGTTATACTATTCAAAATTGCTCAAGTAAGAAAAAACAAATAACTTGTACGAACATAACTCATATTATGAGTATTTGTTATTGCACATTTAATAATGTACAATAACAAGAACAGGTCTCTTTTTATCATTTAGTATTTCAATATAATTTTACTTACTTCAAAATAGATGCAGAATTAAAAGTATTGCAGGAACTTTTAGAATTTTCATTTCCTGAAGAATTCATGCTATGAATCTCATGGTTTATGAATTTTTGTGATTTATATTTATTAGTTGTGTTTCTAGTAGATCCCTATAACATGTATAATATTATGTTTTTGTGAGTATTCATAATAATAATATTAGTGAACTAATCAGGCAACATCACATTTTGCTACATGTATAAATCATTTATGTTTTATATTCTTACTCCTAGTTGAAGTGAAGTTTGTTCAATTTCATCCAATAATTCATGAAATTCTGACGACAACTTTCTTCTTAAAGTATCAAGTTCATTTTGGAACTTTGACTTGCCAAACGCATACACATAGCCACTAGGATCAGCCTTAAAATGAAGATTGGATGTTAATCACAACAGATATTTTATAACAAATAAGAAAAACTATTTTAAAACAATCACTCAACAGTTCTGTTTAAAATCCAATTTAAATAGCGAGTAACACACTATTAAAGAAAGACATGTGACAGGTGGTCTTGTCAAAACAAATATACTATTTTAAAATAATCTGATATTTACTTTTACTAGACGCAATAACAAGTTTAGCACTTTCTCCGGGTGTGGACAAGTGTTAAATGTAAACCAATTAAACAGTCCCTGAATAATCTCATTTCTGATAGCGTCGCACTCGCACACAAAACCGAGATCATACTTGGTAATAATATTGAGCAAAGCTCGCACTCGTATTTCAATAATACTGTGACCTATAAAATCAATGTTATTTTCAGTTGACTCAATAGATTATTAGATATACTTCACTTATGTTGTTTACCTAATTTTTTCACGTGAACAGGAGTTATTCCAGGACCCAACATTGTAAACAAACACAATAAATCATGTGCGTTCGTAAGTTTATCACCATTCCTTCTTCTTCAGCTGAGCTTTTATCAGTGCAAATCCAAATGCATCAAGTTTTGCATATGTGACAATCTACTTTGACACTCTTCGTTGAAGTTTGTTTGACAGTTTTGACATACGCGATTCTATAAACTTTCAAAACACTGCGAAAGCTACAATTCTGGCGGCAAGTGAATAATTTTCCTCAAACCCAAGGTCAACAAAACACAAGAGATATGCTTCTCTTTCGCCAGATAGAAGACTAGACGAGGATAAACCTTGTTTTCACGAGCCAATCGCAGTCCTCGTTCATATCTCGAGAGCCAATCACGTAATGCGATAGAAAAGTCACTGAAACCCTAGCGATATCTCGCTGCGAGATGAGTCGTAGAAGGAAGTTGCGTCAGATGGCGCTTCTTATCGTCGTCTATGTTCAACGTCGTCTATGGTGGGCGCTAAGTCGTTTCAATCAAACTATTAACAGTGCAAGTGCGGGAAATAATAATTACAGTGTTTAATTAAAACGTTCTTTCGAGCCGAGTTTTCGCCGGTGGGAGAAAGGAGGAAGCGGCCAATTCAGACGCACGACAGGAAACAAAGTTTTTCTTCAAAGGTCCATTTAATCATCTTACGAAATTACAAGGATAAGTTGAAGCATATGTTCGTCGCTAACAAGGTACGTGTAGGTAGTATTACAATCGTTCGAATTTTTACGACACTGAATTACATAATTGTATGTACACATCATTTAACTGCATATAAACATACAAAAGAGTATACGAGATTTGCTAACGATTGGCAATCAGAGCCAAAATTAACAACAACGCGATCTAGTGTCGTTCGGGATTCAGCATCTTTTTCGAATATTGCAGTTTTTACGGCAAGTGTTTACATATAGTATAGCTTGAAGAGAGTTTCTTCAAGTGAGAAATCTTGTCATCCCGTGAGACTCGGTGAAAAGAAAATATGTCGTAAAAACAAAAAAAAAAAAAAAAGAAATGAAGAAAGTTTAAAAAGTGTATATATATAATATAATATATATATTATATAATATAATATAATTTACAAAATTATATTTGTAAAAATTTCTTTCCGTCAAATCTTTATTTTCCCGCGCGATCAATTTGTTGAAGAGAAAAAGACCGACTGTGAAATTTTTCAATATAATTAAATTACCAAGAAACAAAAACGCGAGCGAGAAATATTGCGGCAACGATTGCGGAATAATAATTATCGTTAACATCGCGGGTTTCGCTTACGGGATGACCGATAATAAAGCGCCGGATAAAATTGCGCCTGATAAAAATACATACGATCCGAAAGTATCTCCTACGCTAATGATACAATATTAACGAAACGTTATAGCGCGTTTGTGCTCGCAATTCGGTTCGTATTACTTGGTTCGCGTTTACAGCCAGCTGCCATAAAAAATGTGATTTACGACGCTTTGTGTGAGTGTGTGTATGTGTGTGACGGCGAGGGTGGTTAGAAATAAGCCATCAATGAAATGATCGTGCAACGGAGAACACGTCGCTCGCATCTTTCTCACGCAATTACGTAATTATAGCCGATATTCACGGTCGAGTCTTATTTGTGTGTGGGAAGGGGGTAATCTTAAGTTCATCTTCAGACGCTGTGTAAGCCAGTAAAAAACGGCTCGCATTTTATCTTACGATGAAAACTAAGACGATCTTAAGAACCGACTATAAATGCCGCTCCATATATAAAATATTACATTGTAGGGTGTCCTAAACTCTGAGGGATGTTTCAATAATTTTGTTCCAAAGAATTTGTTGTTAAATACTTCCGGCATGTTTGAGAATTATCTTATATATCGTAACACACGTACGTAATCGCGCCAAAAATCGTGCGAGCACGAGATGCGACATACATATATAATTCGTTATTAACCGCAACTACGGCGGAGAAATTCTCTTAAACTACACAGATCGATTTTCACACACAGAATAATAAGCGAAGCTCGATCATCACACTCTGTGAAATCCGGTGTACGCGCACACTGTATTCTTTTAGTGATGCACGTCTGCATCAATGGAGTTATATCAGAGAGAAGTCGATAGCATCTTTTTTCGGACGCGACGTATACATTTATATCTCGATGTTTGTTCTCTCACCTTCGATTCGACAGAGCTCTCTCCTTTTTCTTCTTTTTTTTTTTTGCTTTTCTCTCCTATTTCACTTTCGTTTCCGTCAGGGATTAATCTCCGAATAAACAATATTTTTTTTCGCAAACCTCATCCCGATGGAACGCCGTGATCACAACGCCTGTTTACCAAAGAGCATTTACCGATCGCATCATCCCGGTTATTCACACAGAGAGAAAGAGAAAGAGAGAAAGAGAGAGCTCGGCCACGTTCGTGATATCGTGGTCAGAATTTTTATTACGCATGAGAATTATTGCTTTTTGTTACCACTCGATTAATGTATATGCGACGACTTCGGTTCGCGCGAGAGAAAAAAACGCGAATCGCAAATATAATTTTGTTCTTCTTCATCTTTTTCTTCATTCCGAAGTTCCTCTCGCATTTGATCTCAAATTGCGCGTCAAATATGATATAAATTCTATAAACGTTTATATCATATTAAAAATCTATTTTGTAATCTTCATTTTGTAGCAAACTTCGCAAATCCAATGGAAACGCAAATCAATTATCGATGCGCAAAATTGCAATGTTGCAACAGTTGTTTTTTTTTTTTTTTTTTTTTTTTTTTTTTTTTTTTTTAAACATTTATTCGTTTACACACATTTTGTTTAATCGTGCAAGACTAAGCTGATCAGACTTATCGCACGCACGTTCTGTTTCACTGCGGATTTTCTGCGGGTAAATTTTGCGATATGTTTTTTTGTGTGTTTTTTTCTTAAATATTTATCACTTTCGCAATAACAAGCTTGTAGCGGTAGATCGACGCACTGTAACATCTAAGAACTATTTCCGGACGGGTCTTATGAGTCTTAATAGTCTTGCACGTTTTTTTTTTTTCAGTTGTTAATAAAATTCGCCCAACAGAGCACCAATAACTTTTTTTTTTTTTAGCGGTCTTTCAGAAAATTCGCAATTTTATAATACACATATAAATATACGAGATTCATAAAAGTTTTCATCTATTACTTAATAAAACTTTTTTTTTTTTAATTAACTTTATAATTAATAAATATAATTTTTTGTGTGTGTGTATATGAATGCTTTTTGTTTTCAGAGCGAAACAACTTTAATAATAACCATGCTTATCGCGAATGAGATTAAATGTCGAAAGTAATGAGCCCAGGCGTGAAACCATCGACCGTGATTAGTCGAGAAAATGGACGTGAAAAGTAGTTTCGTTCCGACGACACGTTTTAATAACGCGCCCGTCCACGATTTATAATATAACGTGCATAGGAACGCGATAAAAGCGTGCGTATTATATGTGGTTTTAAAGCTACGAGCTTTCTTTGATCTCCTTTTAACCCCTTCCCAACGACGACGATGACGACGACGACAACAACGGTGTTTTTTTATATAAAGTATCGCGGCTCTCGGTATACAACGAAACTCTCGGAGATCTCTGATATATAAAAAGCAATTTGTAAAGATAAAAATTATGTAAATTACAACAATTTTCTCATCTACATCTATAAGTTATTTATAGCCTATACACGCGCATAACATGACATTATTATAAATATTCTACAATAAAATCGTTCTCTCTATCAAATACACGTAACGTACATATACGGATAAATTTTGTCACGTAACTCGTTGTCCATAAGAGTTTATGCAATTTTTTTTTCTTTAATTATTTAATAGGACTACACGTACACGCGCATTTAAAAGAAAATGCGCACGCACTTTTACGCATATACTATTATTTTATTGTTTGAGTATCTTTAGCGCAATCGTATATCGCTCGCGATGAATTTATTACATACACATCTGCCAGTTTATATTTGAGCTATCGCGCGATGATCCTAGAAAAGAAACAATTTTCCGCATACCGAGTCTCGCGAAACTGTCGTCGCGTTGATTGTTTTAGAAAATTATTACTACAACATGACAACGTCACGTTGAAAGCGCGTTCCGTTTGTTAAAAAACGCGCGCGTAAACGTTTTTTGGATCCAACGATAATGTCACAGCATTGAGCAAGAAGGGGTTAATAATCAGACGATTGTTGAGCGAAATTTCGGCTCCGATACATCGAGAAACAATTCGATTGTAGCATTTTTCTTTTTCCTACACGCAATCTCTCGTTTTCGATACAAATACAGAGAAACTCATAATGCGATATCTTCATTTTGATATTTCCATTAAAATAATAAATTATTGAGCGGAATTATTCCCGACATAAAATGGTATCAAATATCCACGTGTGAAATGCGTTCGAACACACATAAAATTACACACACTTTGCGATTTAACGTGCAAAAGACAGATTAATTAATTATTTCTATATTCATTTGTTCCTTATTAATCTTCTCTCTCTCGTCGATTATATTAAGATTTTTTTTTTACACTAAATTCTCCTATCAGTTCCACATTTCTCTCTCTCTCTCTCTCTTTGTAACAAAGACAAATTTAATAAATCGAATTGTATTGACACTCGATGTAACGGAGGAAATGAAACGTCGCAGCGTTTATTATAATTGCACGAAGCAAGATCGCGTGCTTCACAATCGCGTGTAGACTTAACAAAAGATTAGAAAATCGACTTTGCGAATCGTATATGCAGTTAAACAATCGGACCGAATATTACAACGTATTAGGGAATTAATTAGTTAGATATACGCCGCACGTTTAAAGAGCGGAGGCGTACAGTTTTATTAAAAGGTACAAGAGAGTGAGAAGCGACACGAGAATTCGTTTATTCTTCAAAGTGTCCCTATATCTTAAGATACGAGGAAAGAGAGGAAAGAGAGGGAAAGAGGAAAATGGTGTGTGTAGGATTATATCACGACGGAAAAACACATATACACGATATATACGCTATTACGAAAAACCAAATAATAATAAATATCGTTAAAACGTTAATTACAACTGGGGCGCGAGTGACAACAAGTGTGGAAATGTCGAATGTCACTTCGTTCTTTAGGTTCGTTTTTTTTTCTTTTCTTTTTTTTTTTTTTTAACAATTTACCGTAGACATCAATAATCTTTTTTTTTTTTGTTGAAAGTTTACGTATAATTTTGTGTGTGAGAACGTGTGTGTATGTGTGTGTGTGTGTGTGTGTGTGTGTGTGTAAATCAAGATGTGTTTTCGATTTAGTGTAAAATCGACGAGAGGAAGAGGGAGACTAATTAGCTTTCCGATGAATTAAACTGAGGATTTCTCCGGCGTAAAATTAACACGTGTACAATACACAAAATATGTACGCAATATTGAATGATAAATCTCTACGAATTTATACACAACGATAAATTGTTATTTATAAAAAATTTAATCGTGGAAGCGCAGAGTCGTGCTTAATTAATGGTCGCCGTTGTATAACAATTAAAATTTAACAGGATAAATCATTCGATTTTATCTATACACATGTATTCGATTTATATATACGTGTATGAACAATAACTTTGCGCGACAAACATGTAACATGTGTCATTTTTCAAAGTTGCTCGCTGACATGTCACTTAGATGACTGCTAGTTATCGAAAAAAAAAAAAAAAAAAAAAAAAAAAAAAAAATCAGAAGATTCAACGAAAAAACGATATCGATGACGCTAAACGGTACATAATACATACGTGACTACAATTACTATCTACGCTTTTAAAATACTGTCTTGGTTTCGATCGACTCCTATCGTTGGAAATCGATGGAATAACTTTGTTCGCACTTATATATATATATATATATATGTGTGTGTGTGTGTGTGTGTATATATATATATATATATATACATGTTCCACCTCTCGGAACGAATTCGGGACGAATAAATCGTCCAGGTTCTTTCTCTCGTGTATATACTTTCTCTACGTATAATTGTTTTATTAAAACTTACGCACTAAACTTGTGTATACATGTACTTGTGTACACATATGTATATATGTGTGTGTGTGTATATATAGATATTGTATGTATCCATACAATATATGTCTCAATTCATATATATATATTTTTATATATATTATATATATACATACATATAATTTATATGTATTTATATATATAAGATACGGTAAATGCATAATAAATTAATTGTTAATATCGTTATTAAACCTATACATCCTTACGATGTACCGTTAATAACTAGTGATATGTACTCGTTTTGAACTATAGCGTTAGTTTGATGCGATCCTGAGGTGGTTGCGCGTGGTCGCCTTCAATAGATCGAGAAACGATCGGGAAACTCGCGCGCGTATATAACAAATTACGAGAGAAAATTAAAATTATTAAATTATTATTTAATTGTTGAATACAGTTACAACACAAGTGCAAAGTACAAAGCTCTGTTATTCGTGCGTGTAAAATAATCAACTCTCCGCATTTTCGACCGGACCCGCCGGCTCTTTCTTGCTGTTTCCCTCCTTTGCAATCCCGTCCCCCGCGCGTGCAAATTCCGCGCTGTATAGCCAGCCTGGCGTCGGGCCGTTTCCGTGTTTTATCAAATCAACTCCCGGCCGATTAGGCGAGCGATTTTTACCGGGTCACCGCACAAAAGGCTTTTGTATTCTACCGGAGGCTACTCTCTCGGGGAAAACGCGGCTGCGCCAGACGGGCATGGCCGCGAAATGGCCTGGTCTTGTCCCAGTCGACGTTTCCTCTTCTCCTGTGGCTGTTTTTTTTTTCCTCTTCCCCATCCTCCGGAATGACCCGACCTTTTTTGTCATGTGCACGAGCGACCCACAGCGACCGATATTTCCGCGTGTATTAATTCACGCTTTTCACGGAGAACTGCTTTTCACGGAACGGTCTTGTCGCGGCGATGTACTCTTTCTGCTTTTGTCTCTTTTTTTTTTTTTTTTTTTTTTTTTGATCTTCTGTCCGCGCGTTTTAATTTTAAATGTGAAAAAGCTCCGAAAATTCTCCAAACGGGATTCTTTTTATCCCCGCCGAATGATTCCCGATACATAAAAACTATTCATCGCCGAATGAATAAGAAAAGCGCGGCTATCGCGCGGTATTACGGTGTATATACTCCTACACGTGTTCCACGTACGCACAGCATCCGGTTTACCAGGTTCACGTCGCCGTGCATTCGTGCGGGGCTTGTATGATCAAGCGTTTTAAAAATTTTAGCCCCTGGCTATTCATGTATACCAATACGGATAATCGTATTTTCTCTCCCCCTTCTGAAAAAAAAAAAAAAAAAAAAAGCATGCGATGAGTGTGCATCTCGCTGTGTGTGGTTTGCAATTCGCGCGATCGCTCCTCGATCATGTTGTTCTCCCACTCTGCACGCGCACCTCGCTTTTTTTGTGATATAATTTTTTATTTTTTTTTTTCGCTTAATCCGGCGCACGTGTCGAGAAACGACATCGTATCACACCGTACAGGCAATTGTTGATATGTATCGTTTTTTTTTTTTTTTTCAGCGTGGCTTATTGCTTAAACGTAATAGCTACGACTTCATTTTAGTTCTAGTACCTTAAATCTAGTTTCTTCTTCTTTTTCTTTTTTTTTCTGTTTTTTTTTGTTTTTTTACGCCTGCACCAGCGGCGCGCAAACTCGCTTTTGTAAAGTATCTCGGAATAAATATCTCAGAAATCACACACGCAATCGATCTAAAGAAACTATAGAGAGTTTCAAACAAAAGCGAGCGGGATGAAATAAAATAGAGAGACAAAATCCTCGAGTTCATTTTCGTGGTATCGATTATCTTTCTTATTTACTTCGAAAAAAAAAAAAAGAAAAAGGATGCTGGCCCCCAGTTATTGCACTAAGCAGTTCGACTGTGATTATATGAACTAATCGTTTCTTATTCTCGCGTTTCGAATTTTTTACTGTTTATAAAAATAGATATTGCAGACAGTGACGTGGTGTGGCAGGATATAGTAAAACTGAATCTTGTAAAAAAAAGAAAAAAACGAAATATCACACACGCGCGTGATACGTACATTAAGTTGCGACCATATCCGAGAGAAGACAATTCTCTTCTATATAAAATAACATCCTCTGAAATTTTAAATATATTTTGTATATGTTTTGTGTGTCAAGTTAAAGATGCAGAGTGTGACTATTTTTATTATTATTATTATTTTTTTTTTATAGAACATCGTCTCTCTTTTAACTTAACTCTATTTATACATTTCAGAAACAATAACAATTATAGTCGTGGTCTACACCGAGTTGCATCGCGCATCAGTTTGTGCACCTCTGATATGTATTTTTTTTTGTTTTTTGTTGCTTTTTGTTTTTTTGACATTTCCTCCCTCGCGCACAAAAACAAGATATCAGATACTTTATCATTCGGAGACGAGAACACGTTGAAAGATTATAATTCGGCGCGCGCCGAGTCGTCGAAAGAAATCTCTTTCTCCCTTGTCGTCGTTTCGATAAAATATCCGATATCCGGACGACGACGACGATCGCGCTCGCCACATTGTTTCGCGATACGGAAAACGGAATCGTATGCAAGCGCGCGCACACACAAATTATTTCTCCCGTCCATTTGTTTTTGATCGAGGGAATGTCCTCGGAGGATCACTCGCGGAATATGCGCGTCTCTCGAATCCCCATCGCGCATGTGGATAACTGCAGTCTGTACATTACATGCGAAGAAAAATAACGATCGCGCTCGAAAATATCGAGACTTCGATAACATTCGAATTGTAAGCGCGACTGAAAAAAACAAAATAGTCTTAACGTTTGTATTAAAATTTACGAGACATCTTTTATCGCCGAAATCTTTGCTGTGCGAAAACGTGACTTGCAAACTTTTAATTAGAAGCCGACATACCCGCGTATAAATTCGAAATTAATATCTCAGGCTTGATTTAACTTCAGTCTGTCTTAATTAAGACAGAATGATATTCGTGACTTGCAAAAAAACTTAAAGTTCTCGTACCGAGATGTGTGTGCGGTCAAAATTAATTAAATGTACGGAGCACGGCTGTCGAAGATGGTCGGAAAAGTAAAGAAGCACATATATATACGTAGGACAGAAAGCTGAAAATTGGAAGAAAAGTCGGAACGTATGTCTGTGAGAGACTCATCGAGCGACTCTTGCGCCCCGGGGCAACACGACGCGCCGACTTCGTCTTTTAAATAAATCAGTGCTCTTTCCCCGGGGGTGCGCGATACAGACAGTGAAGATGAAGAGGGAAAGAAAAAGGATGAGTACACGAACAGAGAGGATGGGATGGAGACGCGCTCTCTCGTCGAGATATCCCGCGGTGGTGGAGAGTCTACTTCGCCGTTGACTCGCGAAAGCCGATAAGAAGTAAACGGAAAGCAAGCGCGAGTTGCAGGTTGCAGCACGCCCGTTGTATACATTGTATCCCTAAATCCACCGCACACTTCACCTCCATTCATGGATCACACACGTTTTTCCCCCAGCGAATTTTCTTCCCGTTCGAGAGACTCGCGCGCCGCATGTATCTTTTGTACTTTTCACCCCAGACCCCGCGTCTACTGCTAACTTTTTCATATCGTGTTATCGAGATTTGCTTGTACAAATTCCAATCCTCGCGCAATCGTCGAGAGGGAGATGTTTATCGAAAAAAATGCTTGTACTTGTATTTTTCGATTTATCAACTGTCCCAGATTAATAATTACTTTTACATTTGTGTGTGCAAAGAGTGAATTATTTATGTTATTAAATTTAAATTTTCACAACAATATGAGAGAAATACTCTACTTTTGTAAAATTTATATTTTTGGTAATTCAATTTGAATGAATTCAATTTATCTGCCGAAATTTACCGTGGCGGAAACAGTTTCTTTATGCGCGATTTTGCCGAATTAATCATATATATTCGATAACGAGATTTGCGCGACAAGCGACTGTGGCGAGCGCGACGCGCAAAGGAACGACTCTGTGTTGTGACTATGATTCCGACGATCCCGCATACAGATCGAACGATCCAAGGATTCGATATAATTCGAAAGTCAATGATCCGAGGATCCGTTCGAACGCAAAATTCGAACGATTTCCAGGATCGTTGAGCGTTTTTCTTAGTCTATGTACCTCTTATCACCTATGATATGTTATTATTATTATTTTTTTTTTTTAATTTTAACGACTAGTGCGACGAGCACACAAGAGCGCACCTCAAAAAGGAAACGCTCCGCGTACATCCCTCCGTTTTTTACTCGTTCACGTTTCTTTGCTTTCTCTCGTTGCACCCCCTACAAACTCTACTCCCCTCCTCGTTTCATATGATAGATTCCAAGGCGGTTGTGCGTCAATTTTCTCGCAAGATTGTTGCAAAAACATGGACTTACTTTGCAACTTTATCTCTTTAGAAAACTTTACATTATCAGAAACTCGATATAGATTCGCTATCTCCGATAACAACTTCGCGGTGTATTTTTCTTTCGAGAGATGTAAAGTTTCCGCGAGATACGTGTGTCTCGAAAGTTAGTTATATTTGCTGGAAACGACGAGCTTTATATGTAATTACAAGTGTTTGTACAGAGGATAAAGATAAGCTTTCTCTTTCTCGCTCTCTTTCTTTCTGCAAAAAAAAAAACTTGTATACGCACTTGTGTGCTTATATAGAAAGCGATTTTCTCGAAGATACCGTAGCAGGTCATGTATGTATGTTCGACGACAATTACGAAGGTCAACGAAACAACTGAGGGAGAAATGGGGTGAGAAACGATCGTTCGAGCAAAAGCGATCGATGAAGAGGCACGAGCCGAAGACAAACGAAGATCGAGTGACTCTCATCGATTATTCAACGAGGTTGCGAAGATACATACAGCTCGGTAATTCCACGTATTTCGCGCTCGATGTGTAAAGACCATTCCCGCGTCGTGTTCACATCGACAGACTGATTTACTTTATTTATTTATTTATGTACGTGAGAATTCTCCGTGGTTCAAGAGGAAAACAGCGAAGCGAGAAATTCTGAATTGTAAAGATCGCAAAAATGCAATTGTTTCATTCGCGTGGTAGTTTCAACAACAAAAATATATTCTTCAGAAAATAATGTCAGTAATCAAATTTTGCTATAATCACTTCGAGCTGATTGAAGGCCCTCGATTCGCATTTCAATTGATTGAAATTCGATTGAAAGAGACCGGCCCGGAAAAATCCAAAGATGTGGATTCAAACTCCAGAAGACTTTCCTGCTCGCAGTCCCCGCACTCAGGCTGCGAGACCATTCGCGGGCCGATAGCATTTCCGCTGTTTCGCACGCGGAAATGCTGGAAAACGAGGAATGATTTTCGCGTCCGCTTTTCGCGAAATGTTTCGAATCGAGTAAGTTCCGGGAAAGCTTCTAAACTCGCGCTGTACACCAACCAAGGTATTTGCACCAACAATTAATTAGATTTGCACAGAAAGAGAGAGAGAGAGAAAGAGAGAGCAACAGCCGCGTGTTTTCACGCTTCTTCGCATTTTGTACATCTTCGTTTTGTTTTCTCTCGGCCGCCCGCCTCTGCTTCGAACTCTGGTTTTTGCTGAATCATCGTTTTTATTTATACGTTCCGCGTGCGTAGAAACTCGAAACAAAAAAAAATATTGCCGCGGGAAAACGTTCTTGCTCGGCAAAATTCAAACAGCAATTACATCGCATTTTTATAATCAAATAACAAATAAACAACATCAACACTGTGTGTGGTGTTTTCGTCCAAAAAAAAACTCTTTAACGTTTTTTACAGTAAAAGGTGTCCAGTAGTTTTAGTAGTTGAAAGCGGGGAAGCGTTAGAGCGGCTAAAATAAATCCCGTTGAACCGGAAAACATTGTAATTTGATGAAGCAACCGTGAATATTGCAATTCAATTCCGCTCATCCGGTTTCGACGTGTAGATACTCCCGTTCGACGTGTAGATTTCGCGTGCATTATTAAGCCACCATTCAACAAAACTTCTCCTCGGAGATGGAGAGAGAGAGAGAGAGAGAGAAAATGAAGATAGGAAGTTGATTACCGCGTTATTATTACCCTTCCGGAACTACCCTCGAAGCGAAACTCGCCACCCACGCCACCAGTATCGCATAATAATACGCGATTAAGGAGGGATCGATTCTGAATTTTATCGCAGCAGTGCGCGTTCGTGTAACGCACCTCCAGACAATCGATACACAAATTTCTCCTCGTCTTTTCTCTCTCCCTCGACCCGTATAAATAATAATAATGACAACGAGAGAGAAGAAAATAACATTTTCTCTATCTGATTCTCGCCGATGTAAGTCGCATCTTCTCTCGTCTCCCACAATTTTTTTTTTTTTTTTTTTTTTTTTTTGTATGTACCGCGCGCGCTGGATTATTCCAATTCACGTGAATTATATCACAGAAATCCTACGCTCTCGTAATCTCGTATAATTCCTTTATTCGCGCGGCGACTTCTCGGAAGATCGTTAGGCGGACCTTTTCCTTCCTCCGCACCTGCGAAATCTGTAGTACATAGACCACCACCACGGCTGCTGGCTCTTCTTCTTCTTCTTCCCCGGGACTTTAAGTCCGGGCGAATGTGGGGATGCCTTTTGCATAAAATGCATATTCATCACACGCGAAAAGAAGAAGAACCTGTCCGCGATTGCGTCGGACAATTTCGTTGCACGGAGTACATATCGATTTGACAGGAGAGAAGCGAAAGAGATGAAAAAAACGGAAGAAAAAAATTCCGACAGCCGATATCGTTTTTCTTTTTTAGTTTTTTTTTTTTTTTTTTTTTTTAAATCGCGATTATCCGAGAAAGAGGGAGAAAGAGAAAGAGAGAGAAAAAAGAGAACCTGCAGGTTGAGAATAATCGGACCGGATCCGGTGTTAGACGGCGAGTCTTCATAAATGTCTGGTATTTTCGCGAGGCGCGCGCGCCCCAGGGCAAGAAGATACATATTCATTCTCCAGTCCTGCGCCTCTTCCTCCTTCTCCTGGAAAGGTGCATCCTTAATGGAGACGAAGGGTAGGAACAAGAGAGATTCCGGCGGAGATCTCCGTGTAGATTTTCACCGGACGTCCGCGTGAATGGCGAGCAGTATCGATCAGCAACAACGACGAACGGGGAGGAGTAGTCATTCGGGCACATTCTGCGCAGGCAGCTGTTTCCGAAAGAAACTCAATTCAATTTCTATTTCCAGCGCGATGTCTGTATGTGTGTAGATATGTGTGTTACAGGTCCGACCGGCGCGGTCCCCGCGTAACAAGTGTATAACATCACGCTCCGACAACCGTGTTTTGCGGGCTCGCCGGGGTTTCTTGTATCGTTTTATATTTCATTAGAAAGGTGCGGGTAAAATGACGTATTTACAGAGAGTTTTTTCGCTCTCGCAACTTCGGCGTGGAAAATATTTGTTTGCGCAAGGATGTATCGCGCGGGTGAAAAAAAAAAGCACGACGAAATCCTCGTAGATTGACCGGACATCGAATGGGAAAAAAAAAAGGAAGCGAGAGAAAAAACGCTCGTTCAAGAGGGCGAAAAGCGAGGCGGCGTTAACGCCACTAAAGTCGGGGTGAATGACCAAGTGAGAGAGAAAGAGAGAGAAAGAAGTATAGAAGAGGCCGAGAGAGAGAATATCGTGATCGCGCGATGCGCGTCGGGAAATTAAACTTTTATTCGACTCTCTTCCTCTCTCGTTTTCACGAGAGAGAGAGAGAGAAAGAGATAAAAAGGAACAATATTTATCTTGCAGCGCGCGCTCCGAAGATCATATTTTTCCGCTGCGTAATTTTAACGACGGCCAACAGATAGATGATTTGGCGGGAGATTTATTAAAGTCACGGTAATTTAATATTCGTTACGAACGGAAAGAGAATTTTCGTTCTCAGGCGGGCTCCCATCTTGCGCTCGGACGTTATTGTAATCGGAAAACCGCAATTCGATCTACGTACAGCCGCGCAAATTATCCGCTTTTTTTTTTTTTGCGAGAGACAAAGAAAACAACTCGAACGTTTTTAACACGTTAATGCGAAACTTCTGCGAAAAATATTGGAGAACGTCTCTTCTCGACCACTTTAAATAACCGTAGACAGCGGTTATACGTGACCGAAAGCCGTCGCTTCTGAGCTTTACATCGAGCCGCGTTGTGTGCCGTGACTTATCCCGAAAGAAGGTTTTCTGCAGAAGAAGATTTTCTTCATTGAGTGCGGTGGTCGCGGAAATCTTAACGCGATTTCTCTTTTCTTTTGCGCAGTGGTGTATTTTTTTTTTTTTTTGCATAAAAAAAAAAGAATATCGAACGCGACATGTGCGTTGTCGCGTGCGATTAAAACGAAAGAGACAAAACTGGAAAGAGGCGAAATCGCGTGTCGCGCGCGCGCGCACACATAACCGAACGAACACAAACTTCGCCTGGTCATTGAGTCAAGGTGAAATTGAATATTCGTCCGTGAGATTACAGAGCGAAGCGGAGAGACGTCGATGGCGTGACTTTTTCAAATTCGTCCTCGGTCACGCTGCGCGCTTAGCTACCCTACGTCCCCTCTCTCTCTCTCTCTCTCTCTCTTTCTCTCGTCTCCGATGTGCTACACCTGTGTAATTGAAAATTTACCCCCCCACAATATCGTTTCGCTCACCCCGTGTTTCTATTGATCCGAAATTACTCGAGAACCCGAGAAGCGAGGAGGAGGCGGTGAAAGAGGCGGTGTTCTTCATGTTCGAGTATCTCCTTTTACTTTGTGTTTAATCGCGAGAGAGATTTGCGTTCCGTGAGCTCTATAAATTGCATCGCGAGCTATTCCACGAGCGGAATCAAAGGGTTGTTTGGGCGAATTACAATTTGCGTGAAATGTAACCGAGTCGCGCGGAACGAAGATGGAGATCAAAGCGCGCGCTGCGCGAAAAGGCAGATCGACGACGACGACGACGACGACGACGACGACGACGACGATATTACACGTTCTCTCATTCTCTCCGTTAATCGCCTGAGACCGAAAATTTTCGCGTTTGAGACTCTCCTCGCGTCGAGTTTCCAAAATCGACGATCGAGCTACTGTGCGTAACTAAATAATCTCGCGATTAAGCAAATTCTGAGAGATGAGATAATTAACGAACTCGGTGCGCGTAAAGTGCGCGAAGTTTTGCTACTGAACATATCATGTAGTAAAGAACTGATTAAAAATAACTAAAGAGTTGAAGATAACCTTGAATTTTTCATCGTGAACAAAAAATGTTTGTGTAATTTTTGTGCAATTGAACCGCAATATGAAACATATATATTATAATTCATTCAAAAGTTCGCGAGACTTTTGCGAAAAGCGCGTTCCCACGCGCGTAATTTCGACGCGAAGGGATAAACTACTCAATTTCTCTCGCTCAAGTCGGTGACACGTTTAAAACTAGGAATTCAAATCAGACCTGCAAAAGTCAGCGCTGCAGATGTCGTGACGCGAAGTAATAAGTTACGAGAGTGCAATTTTATCACATAAATTGATTGGCGTAAAATCAATTCTTCAATTTAAATCTGTGTGAATTTCCCACTTGCGCGTATATATGTAAAAATATTTTTGCTCCCGTCTTCTCTTATGAATAAATTATTTTTTTTAAAGAAATCATATATTATTATCTCGATCGAGAAGTCGCGAGACCAAAAAATTGAAGTTCCAGCGACATTCTGAGGTTCAGAGTATCGAATATTTCGTTTTTTCGAAAAATATAAACTCTTGCGAAACTAAAACTCCCTCGTAAAGAGGAAGAAGAAAATTGACGCACTTCTCACCTCCACTATCACATCGTCGTCACTCCGGAGAAATCTCCGGCCGTTGAAACTAAGCCCAGGCGACCGACCGATATTTATCGCACGAATTAACGCACAATGCATTTTGTCGCGCATGCACGACTCACTTGCGCTGTAAAGCAGATTATTTATGGCGTCGTATCCTTTTGCGAGAGAGCAACTTGGCGCTAAGCGACAATCTCTCGTATGTGACTCGCTTCTTTTGTCTCTCTTTTGTTTTCTATTAATCGCGACTTTCAGATAAAAAAAACAAAAAAGATATATCATAGAAAAAGAATCCTGTTCAGGATTCACAAGTTTCAGGTAATTTACAGAAAAATTTACGCAAAAAAGTAATTTATTATTATCGTAAAGATTTCTCACGCGTAATTTTATTTGAAATCTGCGCGAAAATGGACCGCTAATTAGCTCTTTCACCGCTCGACGTCTATCAACCCTCGTCGACGTCAAGATGAAACTATTTCCACTCATCCTGCGTAATTATTAAGAACTTCCACTCGGGAGAGCACACGTTCCGTTGATAAATTTTTGATTTGTTTTCGTTACCACGTATTTCGCTACACAGCTTAAATCTCTGATCTTTCGGCACACGTATGTGTCATGTATAAAATATTAAATTTTTTCCATAGTTCCGATCCGTGTGAAAAATAATCGATTATATAAAGATTTTTTTCTGAGAAAGCCTGAAAGGCTTTTTTTCGTCTCTACACGCTGACAAGTTTATTCGCGGTTGGTCGGAGAGATTCCACCCTTACTCTTCTCTCTCTCTCTCTCTCTCTCCCCCCGTGTTTCCCAGAGGAACGCTTGCGCCAATATCCGGTGTCAGAAAACGATGGAGAAGAACGTTTGCGCTTCTCTGAGAAAGCGAGGAAAAGAGAAAAGAAACAAACTCACAGCAAAGAGAGAGAAGATTGTATATCCGGTTTCCCCTTTCTCCCTCCGACAAAAAAAAAAGCGAGTCAGCATAATTAAATACTTTCCTTATCTGTACATTTACATATCACGCAGCGCAGTATGTATCGTGCACGCGCGTGTAACGAACAAAAAACATCTTCATCTCTTCGCACGAGACTGGTCTCGTTTGTGATTTTTTTTTTTTTTTTTTTTTACATAAGCGATATAACAACTTCCAATGTGGATTATAAAAATATTTAATCTTTTTCTCGTTACCAACTAGTTAACCTATTGATATGTAAACTATCGATATGTAAAATTGATATGTAAAGTCACGGATCAATGTGATCCGCATCATCGTGCCGCGTAGAATCCGCGAGGCGGAACTCCCCGCCTTTCGCATTCTCGCGAATTCGTCTCTGCATCTCTCTATTTAATTAATTTTGGCCGGCGTTTCTGTAACTGTTGTACGTGTACTTGTGTGTGTGTATTTGTGTTTTTTTTTTGTATAGCTTTGATAATTGAATAATGAGACGCTCGTCCCGCGTGCATCGGCGGTATATCGGTGTTGTTGCAAGAAAGACAACAACAAATCGCCGTTGAGTATCCAAAAATAAAGAGAAATAACAATCGATATAATAAATCGTAAGCTACTTATCCTCATAATCGCGTCCCTCGAAGATGTCAAACGTCGTTCGATCGAAACGATGCGATATTCCCAATGAAGTCTGGTGTTCGTTGACGACATCAGATCATCGATTCCGCATCTTCGACTCGTACTGTATTGCCTTCTTCTTCGAGCGACGAAAGGATATTTGATTTGATTGAAACGATATGATCGATGCACGCGCGACTCACGCCGACGACGACGAACGGGTCGGGACATCTCCACGATGGTTATTCCTCCGGCCAGCCGAGATCCTCGCCGACGAGTTCGTAGAAGCGTTGATTGTGCTCATTGAAGAACTTCCTCAGCTTCGTCACGACGATCGGACTGACGCGCGGATGCCGCCTGCCCTTGCTCTCCTTCAGACACTTTTCCGACGTCTCGTTTCTCAGGCAGTAGAAGCCCTTCGTGTGGTTGAAGTAGAAATTGTGCCGGCCGATGCGCGGTTCCAGCCCGAGGAAGTTCTCGATACGGCGCAGCTGCGGCACCGGATCCTCGATCAACTGATCGCCGTTTACGATGAGAATCTGTTCCCGCGGGAACACCTCTAACCAGCGGTGCATGTAGGTGTGATAGAGGGAAATAGCGACTGGCCTGTAGGATTCGTTGATGGTGCCGTCGGGTCGCATCACCAGTTCCTCGAAAGTACGCGCCGCTTGCTGTTGTTGCTGTTGTTGTTGCTGTTGTTGTTGTTGCTGCTGCTGCTGCTGCTGCGGCGTGCCGTTCGTTATTAACGTAGACGCGGTGGCCGCGTGAATGCGCAGCTGAGTATAATCGGATATCGCTCGGGTGACCGGCTCCCGCACGATCAACAGCAGCTTGACGCTACCGTTCATCGCGCGGATCCTCTCGGGCACTTCGGGCGTGATGAAGTAACTGGGGCTCTTCTCGATGGTGATCTGCCCCTTGAACGAATACGGCATCTTGCGGCGGTACCACTCGAGACCCTTGCCGTAGTTGTCGTCGCGGTCGAAGAAGTGCACCTCACCGGCGGCACGCTGTATCTGCGGGTGCAGATACAGCATCTCCAGGAGCGCCCGGGTGCCGCATTTGCGCACGCCGATAATGATGGCCTGGGGCAGGTGACGATACGTGTGCGGAAAGTGAACCTTGGAGTTGGAGAAGAGGAGAGGCGGCGTCGCGCGTACCTGCCGAGAAAAGAAATCAGATCTGTACATATTTATCGTTACGTCATTTAGTTTTTCTCGCTGCGAGACTTTCGGATCGCACACGTACGTACCTGGGAGACCAGTTCGACTGTGCGTCCTTCAACGGCGGAGACCGCGTGCAGGCTATAAACGGCGCTATCGTACAGTATGTGGAAAGTGAGGAAGAGGGAGAGCAGAGCGACCGATAGGAAGGCGACGGCCACCTTCGGCCGGGACACGCCGACCACCAGAATGCAATCTGACGCGTCACCCTCGGCCGGCCTCATGGCAGAGCGGGACATCCACCTGCGATACCAACATAGAAAACCATTCGTTCTCGTTAAATAATACAATACTTCTCGGGGATACGTCGTTAAGAATACATCGGGGTCATGTAGAGACACTTGACGGGATTGCGAAAACCCGTCAGACCGAACAGCCACACGCACGTCGCAAAATCCGACTCTTTACCGAATGTCTTGCAACACTGAAAAACAAAGTTCGAATCGCCAGTTTTGCAATCGAGAATAAATAAACTTGATTTCGGTGCAGAGATTTATTTGGCAAAAAATAGACAAATAAAAAAATAGACAAATAAAAAAAAATCATCAATTCGCAGTATTTATAGTATTTTTCAAATCGAGTGCACTGCCCTGTGAATTTGATTTTGATTTATTAAAAATTGTTTTTGATTTATCAGAATTTTCATTTATTAAAAATGGTTAAGAGCCAAAAATATAAATATTTGTTGTACATATTTATATTGTTAAATGTATTTATTTTAAATATTGAAGCGATTCTCTCGATAGCGAGTCGACATCGAAGTTCCATTTCTAGTTTCAAGAGATTCTTTCAGCTCCCAAAAGACATTTGTGTATTTTTTTTTCCTCCCTCGTTGTTCCTTCTTTCCGACACGCAACAACGCCGTTAGTTACGCCTCTAATTTATTCTTTCCTCGGTAAAGACGAAGTAGCGAGTGCTCAAAGCGCCGTCCGTGATATCGTCGATTATTACAGCGTACGTGCTTCGCGAACGTGCAACTTAGACGGTTTAATGGCCGTTTAAAACTCGCAAGAACCGATTTATCGGAAACGAATCGGAAAAGGAAGGGAGAAAATCTATAAGATTAGCGGATGATTTACACGCACGCGCTGGCTTATTTTACGGTCCAGCCCCGTCGAGAGTAATAGCGTCGAAACCGAGTCGCTGTCGTAGCACTGGCCGATAATTACGCAGTTGATTGACGTTTACACGAAACACCGTGAATTGCCGCCGACACTCGCAAATTTGTCACGAGTGCGCTCGCGTCACAGACGAACAAAGCGGTTGTCAATGCGGCGCTCGCTAATTTTGTTCGCCATGCGGGCTCAAAAGTTTATCGATCGTCGAATTTAGTGACGGTTTCCGCAAGCCGCGCGCGTTAGGATTTCCCAGCTTTTTCTCTCTCTTTTTCTCTATGTATCTTTTTCTCTTTGCAAACGATAAATCATCGACCCGCATGCTGTCCTCCCGTGAGCGAAAAATAATGACCGCTCGCGCGCGCCGAGACGATTAAACTTTAAGCATCACGTGAGATATATCGCACATTAGATATTTAGCCTCGACATCTCCCGCGTGACGTGCGCATTATCGATAATTAGAATAACCGACGTGTTAATTCCTCTCGCGAATGTTGCCGCGAGATAGACGCCTGAGCGCTCGTGCAAATTAACATAAACAGAGATTTTTGCATGCTAGTGCAAATTGTCCACGTCACACGGAAAAGATGATAAAAATATAATGAACCAGCTGTTACGCACGCGCGCGCATACACACATGCAAACAAATGGTGGCGTAACGTGGTCTGGCAAAATTCATCAGCGCGCATTCAACATAATTACTTAATTTGTCAGAAGAAGCGCGTGATAAAAATTGAAAATAGATGTTGTCGCCTCTCTTTCTCGCCTACTCTCGGTAAATCGCATTTATTAGCGCAGCCTCGACCGAGAAAAAGAGACAGAGAAAGAGAGAGGAGAGAAACGTTTACAACATTAGCGCAACAGGCATGTAAATTACATGTCCTCGCGCGCGGATAAAGGTCTCATGGCGAAAGTTGTTCGCGAGGCGAAACCCGGAGAACGAATCGGAATTCACAAGTGACGAAACTTGTGTAGTCGAGAGCTCTTAAACTCGGAATAGCTAACGAACTTCTGAAACGCAGAGCGAGCGAACGAGCGAGCGGGGGCAAACGACGCGGAGGATAGCGCAGAGGAAAGAGAGAGAGAGAGAGAGAGAGAGAGGGAGGAGAGATCGATCTGATATATAAATGATGCAGAAAGGTCGGTACCCCTGAGACAGGGGCGCAATCTAAATTTGATGCTGTTGCATTTTGCATTCCGACGTAATGGCTTCTCTAACGTTTATCCTCCGATACACTTCGGGCCCGTGTTACATCATCAGTTTCGCGAAACTCATCGATCTCTACTCGGCCGTGATCGAGCGAAGATATATACCATAGTGTTTCTCTCTCGTCTCGTTCGTGCTTAATTGCAATTCGCGTCGCAATTAGAGAATTTATCGTGCCATTGCTCTGACGAGATCGTTTTCTTTTTCTTTTTTTCTTTTTTTTTCTTGTTTCTTTTTATTTTCTGCGCGCTCGAAAGGTAAAACTTCGAAAGCGGTCGTTCCTCGGATGAGAAACTGCTTCCTGAACCGCTGTTTCCTTGGAAATTTATCGAAATATGAACTTTCGATAAAATTATAAAAAAAACAAACACATTCTTTACGTTTTCAATTTTATTTACTCAAATTAATTTTTTTCGAGTAGATTGTCGCGGTTTCTTGTTTTCGTAAGTTTCAAACGACATTCGCGCCTTATCACTGCTGCACTCAACAAAAATATCTCGACTACGTTGCGTCTTTAACGAGATCCTGTTTTCATTTTGGGAAATGCGAGCGGAGCAACATTCGCGTTATAGTCGACTTTTCCTCTCCTCGTTGCACAACGAACGCCATTTGACGCACAAGTTTTCTGACTAAAATTTGCTTTGTGCTGCGGCGCGGCACGGCGGGCAGGCCGACGTGTTTCCGTGGGAAATACGCGGCCTGTGTTATCCGGACAAATTGCAATTTCCAGAGAGTTGCCTTCCGCGTCGTTGCGCGCTCCTGCGAAACTCTCTCGCACACGCGCTCGTGACTACCAAAACGATCCGCTATTTACTCATTATCACCGTAGCATATCAACATGTAATTATATATATATACACCTCGGTCTGACAAATTTATAAAGCGCCAACGTAATTTTATACACTCTGTAGGACACTGCACAGGTTTATATAAATTTTGTTGAACCGCGACTACGACGCTACTTCGTTACAAGACTATAACGCGTCGTTAAAAAAAAAAAAAAAAAAAAAAATGATGATCTTCCGTTCCGTTGAAATTGTACGTTATCTCGTGCGCCAGTGTCTGGTGTAATTGGTATGTGGCCGCGGAAAGCAGCAATTTTCTCATTTCACGAGGACAAGCGCGGAAACTTTAATTAACTAATTATGTACATATGGCTAACTACCGTTGCGTCGCGAGGCTTCCGCAAGCTCTCGATTTAATCGAACCCGTCGAGTCGAAGAAGAAATGAAAGACAATATTGTGTTTCAGTATGTACTTAAAAAAAAAAATGTAAATCACACACACACACACACA
>QVNW01001843.1:0-35878 GCA_014825475.1 Pseudomyrmex flavicornis
ATCGTACCGTGTCGAATCGTACGTGTCCAATAGTACGTGGTCAAACGTACTGTGGTCAATCGTACCGTGGTCAAATGGATGTCACCCATATATTTCTATGTCCATGGGCGCTGGCCGCTCTTCAGCCTTCTCTCTGATTAAGTCGATAGGACAGATCGATTTCTCGATATTCGACCATGCAAAATCGATGTTGATCGAGACATCTTTTATGAAGAGACAATCGAATGTCGCAAACTGTGCCGTAAGCTGCGCTTTGTGCGCTTGATTTGTCAAGAGGACAAGTATAGCGTAGCGAAGCGAAGCGGCATATACGTCGTGCCGGATGCCGCTGTATTAACTTGTGCTTGTCGGCGTGGAAGCGCCGACTCGAACGATTCGAGTAACGATTGTGCCAAGGAATCAGCAACCGGAAAGCGACGACAACGAAGACGACGACGTCGACGACGACGACGACGACGACGACGACGACGACGACGACGACGACGACGTCGACGACGACGACGACGACGACGACAACGACAACGACAAGAAAGAAATTAAAGAGGACGAGGAGGAAAACAACGACGAGAAGGACCGATAGCGACGCAACGCGTAGTCGACGGCAACGTGTCGGCGATGTGGCGAGCGTCGCGGATCGCTGGGTGTCCGGCAGGGATGCTCACGCGTTTCCTGACAGCGAATCTCTGGATGGAAGGGTGAGGAAGTCACCGTAAGAGAAGCTCGAAGTGCTCATACGAGCGAGTGAAAAAGCACGGGCCGTTTTCTGATCTACGTCCGAGAGGCCATTCCGCGTTCGCAAGGACGAGTCTTGCACATTCGTCTACGATAGATAAATACAGCTATTCCGCAACCAATAGGTTGCAACGATGGCATCGCAAAGTCAGATTACCGTCAATGTCGTTTCGTCCGAAAACGCGACGCCGGCGGCAAACGGGCCGCCGTCAACGTCCGCGCCGTCGACCGAATCCACCGTCCTGACCAGCGAGATGACAATTTCGGCCGCAAAGGCGCAGACTCTCGCTACCGGTGTTCAGCAGTCACAGTCCCAGCAGGCTAACAACATTGAACCGCTAGATAAAAGTTCCTCTAATACTCTGAAGGTATGTTTTCTTTACATGTTTTTTTATGATTCTTGCCTCTAAAAAAAAGTCTAAAGACTTTTTTGTAGTATTAGTTTTGATAAATCGCGCAACAACTTGAAACAAATGATAGAAATGTAACAAATGCTTTGTATATTTGCAGCGAAATCCAAAGATGGAGTTGAGCAAAACCGATTTGCTGAAACTGCTGGGATATCTGGAGGGTGAGCTCCAAGCGAGAGACATTGTGATAGCAGCATTAAAAGTAATTATTTTTATATTTAATTATAATTTTAATTCTTCAGCTTGACGCTTAATACATATGAAGATCACAGGAGAAGAAACTTGATAGGTCACATTTTTGTAATTTTAGAGGAGAACAATTTTGAAGTTTGAAATGTACATGTATTTCTCTGTTACACGTTTTGTAAAAATGCTTACATCTTGGAATCTATCAAGAATTTTCCTTCTTGCTTTGGATAAAAATACTTCATTTTAACTACCAAATAACATCAAAAGCAGAAAATAAAAAAAAATGAACTTATCAAGTTTCTTCTCTTGTGATCTTCATATATAAATTTACATATAAAGAACCGCAAATGTTATAAATAATTTATAAGAGTCTAGTATGTTTAAAGTTACTTTTAGTTTTAATTTTTATTTTTAAAATATAAAAGATGAAAATATATGAGAAAAAAAGTATAAATCAGAAAAATTAATGCATTTTATTTAATATTTTTGTTAAGAATATGTTATTACTCCAAGCTTATTCACTTATTTTTTCTTTCAGTAAAAGAACACACTTTATCTTTTGATGTGACAATGTTATCTTTTGTTTCAGTCAGAAAAAATGAAGCATCTTCTAAGTTCTCGTTATCTCACTAGTACTTCGGATCCACACGCTGCACTAGCTCGCGATGTGGCGATAGTAGGTGGCGTTATCGGAGTCGAGGGAAATCAAATTGATCAACAAGTTGCTAGTCTAGAAGCATTGGTAACACAGCAAAGAAAGGCGCAATGCAGGATGACTAAAGTTCTTAGAGATGCTGAAATTAGACATAGAGCAGTACGTATTTTTGTTATATGAAAGAATATAATTTTTTAAATACGTGTACTACATATTGTACATTACAAGAAATAGAATCATTAATTTATTATATTTTTTAAATATTTTATCGTCGAAAAATGTTTTGTTTCTTAGGTGATTAAAGAATTAGAAGAGGAAAAGCGGAAACACGAACACGATACCGCTCAAGGTGATGACATCACGTACGGTCTTGAAAAAGAACGGACAAGACTGAAGAAAGAGCTAGAATTAGAAAAGCAAGAGAAGAAGCGATTAGAAGTCGAATTGAAGAAGATGACCGATCATCTAGAGGAAGAGAAGAATCGGCAAAAGCAGATAGTACTTCTTCTCTTAGCGGAACGCAAAAAAATAATCATGAAGTATATCGAGGAGAGAAAACGGTCTGAAGATCTAGCTCAAATACTTAGCGAAGAAAAAGTGAGAATAGATTCGATGGCCGAGGGCCTCGAGGAAGAGAGCAAGAAGTCGCTGCAGATGGAAGCGGAATTGGAGAAGCAACTGGCGCAATTCGACATGGAGAGACAACAGTATCGACAGGCTCTCGTAAAGGAGGAGAAGAGAGCGAAGGATTTAGAGACGGAGTTAGAAAAATTGCGAGTCGAAATGGAATCTTGGAAAGAGTCACAGGCTCGTGGTCCCGCCAGAAGTGTCGGTGGAGTGCCGCCACCACCGCCTGCAAAACCAGCAAATTTAGTCGCAATGCCAACACTCAGGCCAGCCAGTGCTCCGCAAGCAAGTACGTTTCGAAAATTAGGAAAATAGGAATTATACGCATCAAGTAAGATCTTAAATAAATTAAATAGATTAAATGATAAAACTCACTCAAATTGCCGTTATTACGGCATTTAATTGATATTTCGGAATTTTACATAAAAAGAGGTAAATTTTAATTCTTGATATCTGTCACAGTGAAAGGTGCAATTTTGGGTATGGGAACGCCTATGGTTAGTAGTAAAGTTGTTCAACCCACTGCCACAGTGTCCAGTGTTCCTGTCAGTGGACCAAGTAAGATTTATGACAAACTTAAATTTTAAATTATAACGCTATAAATTATATCTTTAGATATTGAGTCTATGTTTATAAGTGGTGTGGTTTTGAGGAAAATTATATATTTACACGTGTCCGTGTGTATATAGAAAAGAAAATTTTGTTTTGAAACTGTAAATTGCTTATTTTATCATAAGTTGCACCTTTAAAAAGTATGTTTCTTGTTTCTTTAGCAACTGGGATTGCTAGATCAGTAACACCTGGACAGGCGCTTCGCGGGGTCACATATACACCTAATTTAACATCTGTAAGTGGAGAGTCTGCAGCGCCTCCAGATACGCAGGTAACCTATCCACATTTTTCTACACACTCGACGTTAATCTAAGAATTATATAGAGCCTATTTATTTATTTATTATGTAGAGCCTAAAATATGTCATATGATAGATATTTTTATATCTAATTTTAAAAGAAGTGTTATTCGAACTAGTATTTTTTAAAAAAACAGAGTGCAAAAAAAAATCAAATGTAAGTTATAAAAATAATTTAGATTTATAATGAGATAGAAAACATTTAGTTGAAAATAATATATTAATTGAAAATAAACTCTTTAATTAGCTTTATATTTTGAAAAAGAGAAAATAGCTTTTTTAGACAACATTTGAATATTTTGTGGCTATGTACACACTCGCGCATACTATGTATATTTATTTAAAAAAAACTTTTACAATTACGATAGATAAAGTATAAATTCATACATGAAAAGAATTTAGGATAAGAAATATTTATCTTTTTACAACAAAACTTCTGTACTATATTTTATCTTTACACTAAAAAGTAGTTATATAATAGATAATAAATATATATAGGCTCTTTATAAATCAATATATTTTCAAATATACATTTTTTCACATACAGTATATCATTTACACACACACACACGCGCGCGCGCGCGCGCACGCACACACACACACACACACACACACAAGTCTTATATTGTGTTTGGTTATTAATTAAAGAAATGTATATATTTACATTACACCCTCAGTAATTGCGTTCCTTTTCAAGTTAAGGTCTATTTTATGATCTTCGATTTGATGCAATTGAAATAACAAAACATCTTTATGTATAAAAATATAAATTTGTTTAATAAATATAAGTGATTCGTTATGTGTATAGGGATAGTGCATTTGTTATATCACATTATATATATATGTGAGCACTTTATAATTTTTTTCTAGTCTCTTATTATATATGTTATTGCAACACTTTTAGATTATAGATGTCGCGCACTTTATTTACATTACTTTATTTACATTACTATATTTATCGAAATCATATGGTTGCTACATATATATTCTTCTCTCTTCAAATTTTTTTCTCATTTTGAGAAGACAGGTATTTTATATGTTCGTACAAAAAGTAGATGTATTTTATTATTTTGGTAGCGCCAAATTTGTTCAGTTTTTCTGAATATTTAATTAAAACTAAAAGAGAATTTCTACACTGTTAAATCATATTGCATATTATTTAACGATAAAACATTTTAGAAAAAATAATATATAATACTAAAAAAGAATAAATATATATATAAATAATTATGAAATTTATAAATTAAAAAATAAATTATATTATATAGTTAGAAAAAAAAACTTAGAAAAAGAGAAAGATTTTGCTTCCTCTAAATAACACCCTTCTTTCGTGACCTTTACACAATTTAATATTTTTAATGCACAAGATTTCTGTTGCATTAATTGAATTATTTTCAATTGCTTGTGATATAAAACATACATTGAAAGTTTTGATATATTATTTCAAGAATTTACAAAAATGTAGGATCATGAAAAACTTTATTTTAAAAAAAAACTTTGTTTTGCTTTACTACAGCTGTGTTCGGGGAGCGTGCTTTCTGCAATATTGCGTCATTCTATCATTATTTTACATCTAATGAGAAATAAAGATAGAACGATGCAATTGCGAATAGCGCGCTCCCCAATGTGCACAATTTTTGTTCATAATTTATTTTTTTAAAGATTAGCAATAATTTATTACGTCTAGAACGCTATAATATATACACTTTCACTATAAAATCAGTCTTATCAAATGCATTAGCACTTCATCTAGTATTATATTTTATTACGATATACTTTTATTTTATGTACATAAAATTATTATTGTTTTACATGTATACATTGATTGATACCTACAATTAAAAAAAAAAAAAAAAAAAAAAAAAAAAAAAATCTGTCCATCTACGCTTAATTTCCTAATTGCTATCCCGTATAATTGCTGCTATACTAAATTATCTGGTTTGGTTACGAACCTACTGCTGTACTCTTGTCTATAAGTTTGCAACGTATCTACAGATGATTATCTGACCCGGATCCGATGCAGTTTCTGTATAGATTGAAACACTTATTTTCCTTTAAATTTAGTTCTTTTCACATTTGTCTTTGTATGATGATCTTTTGCACACATGTTACGTTTTACTAATTCACTCCTTGATTGCATAATTCAGACTGCGTTTCAACACATATATCCTCTGGTGATTTGTGCAGGTATGCAAACAAAAAGCGCGCTCCTATGTACAATTATTTATTAACAGCCTTCGACAGAATGTACGTGCATTCGATAATTTAATATTCTTTTGGGAAGTAAATTGTGATCGTTTGTTGCTTAAATAACGGTATAGCGTGTTTGTCTCTTCTTTGATATTGACCAATGTTTTCGTAGTTTTCAACTCTCACCGAGTTTCTTTCTGCTTTGGATTAGTTATTTCTTTGGTATAGTATTTTGTTGTCTCCCCTACAACCTGCGAATAACAATATCTTTCTTTTACGGTGTCCGCACCTGTGTGTGAGTCCGTGGTGGAATGTACCCCGAAATCGACGATCTTCTCAGTTCTTCCTCCAAAATCGGTCATAGTTGTATTGTGTTCATTCTTCAGGCCGTAGATAAACGACAGCCGATAGTACCTGGCCCCGTTAATGCTGCGGCCGCCGCCGCGGCTAAGCTTATCACGTCGTCGCAAGCCGCAGCGGAGAAGCTTGGTTTTCATGTCGGCCAATCTGTGAGTCCTGTCGCCGCCGCTGCCAGTCCGGCCGTTCAACCATCCGCTGCTGCAGCCACCGCAACCGCTCCGGGCGGTATACTACCGGCGAAAAAACCGTCGATACCGCGCGGCGTGCCGCCCCCAGTGCCACCGAACAAGCCAGTGGTACCGCCGAAAAAGGAGGCGGCCGCTTATCTCAGAAGACCGGAATTGCAGTCGCAGAGCGCGTCTTTACAGCAGGACGCGGTCAAGTACAGTAAACAGACGGCCTCGTCGCACAGTACGGCAGCGAACACCGCGACGAGCGGAGCCGCATCCACTATGCAAACCCAGCAACCACTTACAGCGAACACCGGCCAGACTGTTGTCGACGAAGAGGTCAGTAATAAAACGACGACGGAATCGAGATAAATAACTATAGAGTAGTGGAATGAGATAATCACACTCTCGATAGGTAGGGTAAAAAAGGTGCACGAATGCATATAATGAAACACTGTCAATACACTGTCAATGCGCTGGTATGTGTTCAATTATACAGAGCATTGTGTGAATGTGATTTCAGATAAAGCTGCGTTGATTTAGTACTGAAAAAGAGAGAAAAAATAAACGTGTGTGTGTATGTACGTGTACATATATACATACAGTATATATATATAATAAAAAAGAAAAGGAACACCACGACCCGCGATGCTTGTGATCTGTGCTGGATATGCTGCACATGCAAGAGATTCTATATTTGCGGGAAACCGTCTTTCTGAAAGAGACAAAGAGACGTTTATTTGACGTAGTTTATTTGACAAAATACTTCTTGTGACAATTTGTAAAGAATAATGGCGCGCATAAGCGCAGATCTCGTTACGGCTGACCGTATCTGATCCAAGAATCCTATTCAACGGAATGGCATTAAGATTTAGCTGAATAAATGCAGCCGGTGAAAGTTAGAAATATTCTTTACATGTGTAAGATAGCCGCTCTGTCGACTCCTTGTTCATTCTGTTCATTTGTATGAATAAAGTCGTCGTGAATATATGATGAATATATGATGTTTTTTAGACGAATACAAGCGTTATCACAAAAATCGTTAACGTCTCTAGAACAAATTTTTAGGAGCTACTCGTTATAGCTCGACGTTACGCAACACCAATTTCCAGTTAGTTAAAACTTTGCTTTTCTACTTATAAAGAGCAATAACGTAAAACGAGCTGAATTCAATTTTGCGAATCTCATTGGCTTTGTATACATTGTTTTTTTGGTGATATCTATTTTTATATATTTATAAAACTTTTTATATTTCGACACATGAACATCTTTCTCTGTATATTTTTTCTTCCATCTTTGGTCGAGAGATAATATGTGACTCACCTATCTCAAAAATCTCTCGTGTATTTTCTGAAGGCTGACATTTTGATGCACGCGGTGTTTTGCAAATTTGCCACAGGTTTATAGTGCCCGATTCATTTCAACTCGTTTTGCACGATTATTTCAACAATTCTACATTTATATCATTAGGAAAACTATGCTATATGAAAAGCGATGTATGAAAAGCGAATAGTGTTAAATCGCTAAATGAATTTAGTTGAACCAGACGTGCGTGAGTCAGAGGTGCAACTTTATAGATGGAAAAATAGAAAAACTATTACATGCTATGATCACTGCCTTGTCTCATATAATTGCGTGTATTGGCTAACAAACGTAGAAGTATCTGGAAGAAAATATTTTGCACACATTGCTGAAGAATAGGCGAAATAACATTGATTTTGCCACCTAAAACTGTATAAAAAAAAGTCTAACAAAAAAAAAAGAATCAATATGTTTTCTACTCAGTCTTTTAAAGAGCGTAATTATATTTAAAAAAATGATTATACAATTGCACGCATTCTTATATCTTTTTTTTATAACAATTTATTCTCTGGTAAAATGCAGTGTTATGCTAAAACACATACTTTGAATATTTTAATTTTATATAACAGATAATGAATAAATCTTATCGTTTATATGATATTAAATATATAATATGATATAAAAACTTGATATGATATATAAGATTGGAATATTGGAAGTGCAGGAGAAAAGACGCATCGTAGAATTGTTCAAATAGTTTTACTTTTTCATTTAGCAAATAATTATTATTGAGATTATGTATATAGAGAATGAGAAGAATCACACGTATTAGTATGTATCGTTGATACGTATCGCACAATAGCTTTTTTCCTTTATGATTTTTTCTGAATGAGAAAAAAGTCAGTGTTTGAACTGTGAAAAATATGTATAAACAAACATGTATATAATACTCGTGCATATACGACCTTATGATCGTAGAATCTGTGTTAGATGATGTATTTCTTCTGATTACACAGCGTGATCTCTAAAAAAAAAAACCTTACTGAATAATACTCTTCTGGCATTGTAAAAGTCTTCCAGAGTTTTAGTTTTCTATACACATTGTAAGATTTACGTTCGCGATGTTTTAGTCACGTCCGACGATGATCCGCGATAATGCATTATTAATCGAATGAATGTTACCCTCGCTACACACACACACACACACGCGCGCGCGCACACACACACACACACACACACACACACAAAGATAAAAGATCATTCTATCATTGCAATCACAAGAAAACAAGCAGGAATTGGGGACCAGGGAGATTAAGAAAGTTACACGAAAGCTGATAACGCATTAAAAAAATAAAAAAAAATAAAAAAAAAAAAAAAGAGAGAAACACTCTCGCAATAAATAGCAACAAAAAATACCAACAACAAGAACAGCAACCGTAACAATAAATATTAATAGTGAGTGTTATATAAATATAATAACGATAACAATAATAAGATTTAACAATATATTGCTAATACATTATGTTGACTATTGATGAAATATTATAATAAATAGTAATAATTAATAACACGATAATTAACAATAACGAAACGCTAACAATCGTAAGAGCTAGCAGCAGCAGCAGCAGCAGTAGTTGACAGTAGATAATAGCGATTATAATGATAATAATAATAAGTGCTTCTTGTGCGAAGTTAGAAAAGAAATCATTCGCGCAAAAGTTTATCAGTTAAAAGACGAAGATCTCATCGCAAATTCTCCGTGCGTACTTATTACATTATCTCTAAGTCATGATAATCCAATAGACAGATTTGTTCGATCTGACTGGGGGTATACATTCAAGAGTTTTATTCTCCTACAATAGTAGCTCTTTTTAATAAAAAAAAAAACAGTGTTTGAAGTTTAAATCAAGGGAGTGGCCCTTCAAACGCTGATATCTACTCGAGAATTATTACTCTCTGAAGACGCGACTCTTATTCTGTATATATATACAATTTATTTATAAAAAATATAAAAGATTTAGTATCTACTGTATGAAAAAAATAAAGATAATTTATTTGGTTAGGTCGTAATTGAACCAACAATTTTGAACATTTATTGTCAGATATTTGTTTCTCTAAAAAATTTTTGGAAGTTTACTTTTATTTCATCTCGTAAACAGAGAAAATATGTATTATATTTAAAAAGTTTTTTTGACGCTAATTATGTTTGACACATGACACACATATATATACTATATACATATATATATATATACATATATATGCATGTATCACATATATATATGTGTGTATTTTATATATATATTATGTTATATATATATAAACTACAGTTTTACAGAAGCGAATAATACTTTGGATACTTAATCGATTAGCTTGTCGTTGTACATAGTATTCGATATGACATATACATATGTGTACGTAATAGACTAAGTCGGTCGTAAATGATTGAAGATGTTGGTGGACGACGAGTCATACGAATCAATATTCATGTCTTGTTAATTTTATTGAACACACGATGTATATACACGTACATATAATACGAAGCATAGCGCCAGTTGCATATTAGAGACAGGCAGATTAAAATTTTAAGAAAGAGATAAACACTCGTTGTACTAGAAAATTCTCTAATGAGTCTGTGCACGATTGTTTCTCGAGCCTATGACGTTTTTCAATTTAGTTTTGCTCATCACGAAATCCTTAAAAACCATTTCTTGCAAAATAGTGTGTATAATAGAACTCCTGAATTATGAGTAGAAAATATAATCGAAAGTTATATATATCTATATACACCAAAAAAAAAGTAATTAATTCCAATTTAGGAATCCAACTGTTTTTTCGTGTACCGTTGTATAAAGAAAAATATACTTATCATCGTCGGGGGAGAGCGTCTGTTATTATATACGTAGGAAGGAAGACTATACTTTTGAAGTGATAGCAAGAGATATTGAGAAAAAAAAAGAGAGAGACACAAAACTTTTATACATGCGATAGATATTCTCGCAAATGCCATCACATGCATATTACGTGTACACTCAATCAAAGCAACATTTTTTCCTTTGCATTTCGCAAGATAGCATACATACTTAGCGACAATCGCGCGCTAACAAAGTAATAAGGTGAAAGACTCATTTTTTTTTTCACCAGTTAAGTAACGACTTATTCGAATATAAATATATTTTTTCTTTGCTGAAATATTGTCAGAGAAAAGTTTTTCGCAAAATGTCACTTGTATTCACTTTTTCTTGCTTCATTCGATAGCAAAACAAAAATTAATTTGTGAAAATTGCGTTAAGTAAAGTTTGATCTGTGTTGACTTCTTGTCTTTTATCTTATTACGACACGGAGCGCGAATCTCTCACTCATGTCAAAGTGACCGGATCAAAATATTGTACTCGCGAATGCGAGCACATGTCATAGTTTGTAAGTGTTATATATATATACATATATATTATTAATTATAATTATCTCTCTCTCTCTCTCTCTCTCCGGATGGAGACGAGACTCCGATCTGACGGAGGATGCACTTATTACTTAACCAACTACTAGAGCGTGTCGTATGGCTCGATAGGTCGCACCGAGGCCTTCCGAGAAGTTGTAAATAGTACAACTATTTAATATATATACCGCTTATATATATATTGTATACATACGAAGAGAATAGAGTTAAACAGAACTGTGATTTTTTTATGTTATAGGACATTTTATTCAATTCGCGCTTTATTATTATTTTTTTTTATTGACTTTATTGACTTTGTTTTTCTTTCTTTTCTGTTCAACCAAGACAGTGTCCACCGCTGAATGTAATTTAAGACTTTTATAAACTCACAAGATGTGGACGCATGTACACACTGTCGATCAATATAGTTTGCGAATATCGATAGTTATAAACGTTTAGTTTCTGAAACTGTTTTGTTACAAAGGCACGAAATAATACATTGACACACAGGAAAGATTATTGAGATGTTTAAATTCAATTCGGAATAGCACGTTAAACTATAGTAAATTAATAGCAATAACATATATTACACACGTAAAATATGTTTAAAATATGTATAATATTTGTTGTTTTTTCCTTTTATATGATGTAAACTTTTCGTAAAATTAAAACTTATCTTTTAGACTATGTTGATTAGTTATCGCGTACTTTCGCTTGCATAAGTACCAGCTTTACAAAAATCTCATATTTGTAAATATATCAACTCTCGCGTTTTTTCTAAAGGATATCAAGGACAGAGCTCAGTTCGTGATCTTCCAATAGTGCAGTTGTTCGAACTTCGTCTGATATTTGAGCGCCGAGCAACAATGAAAGATTCGATACCTCGATTATTTCGAGCGAGACCGATTTTCGCGATTGCGTATTTAGGCCGCGTGTACAATTTGTAAATTGTGTACTATTCGTCGTAAGATATACATCTCGTGTACGGACGAAAGGGGGATATTTGAACACAGAGAAACTTTTGCAAGCTGTCGTGAATTTTACAATTGATGCACACACTCCGCCGCGATCATTGAACGTTAGAAACTTATAATAGACGACCTGTATTTATTTTAAATTATATCCTGTATATTGAAATATATATATTATATATCAGCATGGTACCTGTCGATACTGATTGAGTTCACGATCGATGATCACGAGTAGCAAAAGCGATTTTATTGATGTACAGAATTCTAGAGTGAGTTTCGCGAACGTCCGTTGAAAATACAAGAAAAATTTCGAGCTGTAAGACTATCGCTTTTGTTGAGAGAAATATATATATATATATACACATATATGTATATATGTATATATATATATATATCTATTATAAGAAATAATATGTAAAAATGCAAATTTTTTCAAATGTGCAAGTACATTGTATATGGAGTTTCACGTCACGCAATTCACTGTTATTTGAGATTTCGCTCTTTCTTTTATAGATTCGTAATGCAAATTCTGTGTGTGATATCTCGTTGCAACAAACTTGTTCTGTAAAAAAAAAAACAAAGTTTTAATTGATATTGAAAAGTTCTTGTAATTTATTTCGGGTAAGTAAACTAAAAAACTATTTGTGAGTAATTATACACGCAGCGTAGATTGAATAAATAATGAATTGTATCAAGACTGAGAGCAGAGTCTAGTAATAATTTCAATAATTTTGATGGTTTTGACGAAACTAAAGACATGAGATTCGAACACAATGCAATTAGAGATGCGTCTAAGGAAAAATGTATTTCTCTATCAATCTGTAATAACACTATGTTTCTGTATGATAATTGTTCGTCATTATCATTATTGTTCTTTCTATGTTCGAAATGACAACAAATGTAATGTAATACAATAGTAATTGTTATCTTCTGTGCTATACAAAAAGGAAAATATACATTGACATATACGATTAAAACAGTTCGTCGTTTCTTTTTCCTCTATTTGTTGATGACTCGACACGCTCACGGACGTAGAATTTATTGAACGAAAAAAATCCATATCTGTAAAATCGGCGCAAAATGGAAGAGAGGAAAGAAAAAGAATAAATTCAACATGTTTATAAGGTGACAATCAGTTTTTTTTTTTTTTTTTTTTTTTTTTTTTTTTTTTTTTTTTTTCTAGCTGACGAAAGGCTCTCCTAGGTAAAATGCAGTTATAATCGTGTAGTGAAAAATTATGAATGGAGAAAAACAAGACGATACACATAAATGTGAGTGGCTTAGTTTTTACCTATCTGCTTATTGGTTAGTTTCATTTACCTAATTACAATGATTGGAATTGTTAATTATAATTATGTCTGTAGACACACACACACACGCAGGTGTGCGTATACGTAATAGAGATTCTTAAACGCTACACAATGTTGCTTTTTTACTTTGGTTTTAAATTAAGGACTAGTGTGTGTTCAGCTTCGCTCTGCCTCTGTATATATGTATATACATGTATATAAATTATAACATTTACACGTTATTCTAACGTTCTCGAGCTACAAAAACAATTGGCAGTTATTCGAACGCAAATCACATCGTTAACTCCTGTGGATCCCGCTAATAGTATCACAATAATAATGTAAAGCGGATAAAAAAAAAAAAAAAAAAAAAAATTGATGTCTCGTGTCTCAGATTTGACAATAAACATAGTTAAGAAAAAAATCATATAAATGTGCTAAAAAACAAAAAGAAACAATCACAAGGCTTTCTTCTCTTCCAATCCGTTTTGTCATGTACGTGTGTCATCTTATACGATTTGAAGTAACGTGGCGCGGCGAAGGCACAAGGCATGTGTTTGTCGAATGTCGTGCGGCAGCGCGAATATGTGTGTTACACGCGGAAGTTAACGGATATTAGAGGGAATATTGGGATCTGAGCAATAATCGCTGTAAACGCACTTTCTGTACGAAACACACCCCGACAACGGCCGTCGTTGTCATCAATCAATACGCAGATGACGGAGCGAAGCTACACAGTGAGTGTATAATGTCATTCATGTATACCATTTAGAATTGGAAATGTAATTTAGAATTAGAATGTAAAAATACTATGTATATGTACATATTAATCTCGTGGGAATTCAATTATATGTTACACTGTTATACGTCGATCAGAGAGCTTTTCTTGTGTTCGCTTTTCTGTGTGTGTTTTTTTTCTCGTTTATCTTCTTTCTCTGTTTTCGTCTTTTTGTGACGCACGCATCTCTGTTGTACTCAGAGAAACAGCGCCGGCCACGCTAAAAAATTTTTTTTTCCGTCAATGAATTTCTCATAATAGTACGCGGTCGTCGACCGGTGGCCTATTCTTCGTGTTTTTCTTTTGTTTCTCATCTCCGCATTGACGCGCAACGGTATGTTACACACACACACACACACACACACATACACACACAAACACACATCGAAGAACAACGTCGGTCAAGTTGGCACATAAAACGGAAGCAACATTTAGACCAGTCGCGATAATAATTTACGTACAAATTTCAAAAAGGTTGAGGGGCAGGATTGGAGTACAACGGTACTTTCGTGTATATTTGTCGGCGCAACGCTCGGCACGAAGGATAAAAAAAATCATATGTGTGCTACGCGTGTGAAAAAGTGGAATACAACCTAATCGATACAAAAAGATCTTTCGTAAAATCGACAGTAAAAAACGTCAGTGGCATGACGCAAAGGCGTTGAAACACTGGCAATATAAATTTATTTATTTATTTATTTTTTTTTGGAACGGATGTAATTTTCGTGGCCCTTTTTTCCTTCGTGCTCAATTCGCTCGTTCATCTCGATGCATTTCATGTATGTATTGTTTTTATTCCGTCGTCGATATGCGATGCGGTCGCAATACATTGTTGAAGTGTTTTGTCGTATTTTTCTTCTTTTTCTTTTTTTTCTTTTTTTTTTTGTTAAAAAACAATGGCTCGTTAATCCTTATTTATCGACATACAATTATCACGATAAAAAGAATGACGTAAAACAAAAAAAAAGAGAAATATACACCTAGTTATAAAAGCTCTCGATTCGTTTTCTTTCTTTCTTTTTGTTTTTTTTTTCCTTCGTAATTTGATATAATTCGTTAAGTATTCTCATTTCATTCTCCCTTTTTATCTATCTAAGTGCTATGTACATTATACGTTTATATTTATATATATATATATATATATACATGTAAAACGATTAATTGATTCTTCTCTTCCATATCCTTAATGATTGTATAATTAGGATTGACTATGTCTTACAGTAATCAACGAAATTACGAGTTGTCGTTATTATGTAAAATATCAAATATCGTACGTGTGTGTTAGATGGTATGTCCATCTCCAAGGTACCATTTTGGACGAATAGCGGTCCATCTAAACATGCTTAGCACTTTTGATGAGCAAATACTTTGGAGATTACACATAAATCTAATAATATAATTCTTCAGGTAATATTTAAGTATTATAGATGATTTGTTTTTTTTTTTTCATAATTACAAATATAAAACATGTATATGTAAATAGAATTCTTAATTATGCGCGAACATGTTCACTTCTAATTGAGCATACAGTGAATTTCTTATCATCAGTCTAAGCCGAACTGTGTGCGGCTCCCATACACAACGGCGGTTTAACAATACATGTCTCTCTTTCTCTATTTCTTTCTCTCTTTCTTTTTTTTTTTTTGTTTTTATATCTTAAGCTTCGTAGAATCTATCGTGTGTTAACAAATAATCGCTGTAATGAGAAACAACAATATATGCGTACATGCTACGGAAAAACGTTATCCATAAAACTTTCAAACAATCTCTTCCGCGACGAGCGATGTAACGCACGTAGTTGCGCGCCGAGCGGGTAAAGTATAAGTGTCTCCTATAAACAATTCCTCTTACCACACGCGGAGTGAAGCGCAGAATCCCGGAAGACCTCCCTGTGTTTCTTTCATCCCCTTCCCCCCTATCGTCCGTAATAATTTTTCTCTAGGAAGATTTTCCTGTCGACAAAACAGATGACAAACGTACTCTCGCGCGGGGATGAGCAATAGAATTTTGTATAAGCGATGAAATTATTCTTATACTTCTTATATAATTATTATTGTGTGTATATATATACACACACACACACACACAATTATATGTATATATATGTATATACATATACATATATATAATTTATGTGCGAGAGAATTTGTTACGCGCTGTTCCATCGGCGATGTGACGCTAGGTCTCTGATTGAATAATACGATTGTACAATCGATTCTCGAGAAAACTTGACGTGGAACCTGCACTTCATTGTCACAGCCCTTTACCGCGAGCGCAAAGGTGCGTTACATAGCTCTCTTTTGTTGCAATATATCCCTTCTTATAATAGGCCAAACGTATCGAGTTTCGTCGTCATCGTCGTCGTCGTTTTTCAAAAATATATATAGACTACTTAGGCTTTCGACGAAGAACGAAAAGACGTCTCGTCCAA
Source organism: Pseudomyrmex flavicornis (assembly GCA_014825475.1). Lineage (NCBI taxonomy): Eukaryota > Metazoa > Arthropoda > Insecta > Hymenoptera > Formicidae > Pseudomyrmex > Pseudomyrmex flavicornis. Next base: position 16,451 of record QVNW01001843.1, read on the forward strand.
TTCAACAGGATAATTTTTTCTCTCTCTTTTTTCATTTATTTCCCTTTCCGGATTTACAGCAGCGTGAATTATACCCTTCTAGCAATACTTGGTTTATAGCCTAGTATAGTGAGACCCTCATATGATCCATTTTGTTTTCTTCTTTTCGCTTTTTTGTTTTTGTTTGTAGAATTTTCCTCTCTTCCCCTCGACCGCGTGAAACACTGAGACGTTATCGTACTATTTACATCGTTTCAATCATAATTCGTAATCGGAAATAAATGCAAAAATATATGTATATGTATGAACATTTTGTCGAGCTAATACGAGTATATCCGCGTGGAATCGCATACCTAGATAAACGGCAAACGAATCGCTTCGCTCACGCGAATCCGGTTTTCTCGCGCGATCTTCTCGACCGTCATCGACAGAATATCTTTACTCTTAACTAAAAACTCATTACATATCAATTAAACTTATGTACTATTGTCTTTGTTCGAGATATCACTACGCCAAGACATTCACTCGTATGACTCCGTCTTATTTGTTTTTTTTTTTTTTTCGTGTATATCTTTCCTCCGTAAAAATTTCTCCGTCTGTCACTGATCGTGCTACATCTCGCGACTCGATCGAATCACGATCTCGACTTGATAAGGTGAGCATATGATTACGCGCTACATCTTCGTAATATTCGGTTTTCAATTGTAACATTCGAATTCGTGGAGATGCATCGTGAGTGCATTGGCAGCGCAAGTTCGACGCGCTCGTGTGTTCACGTGGCGAATGCAAAATTCGGATCACCAGGAAGGTCGAAATTAAATATAAAAACGTGTGTATATATGTATATATATGTATATATATATGTATAACAAAGGACCGATCGGTATTCGCTTACGATTAACATCGTCAGATCGTTATTATACTGCATACTACGTTTTTTTTTGTTTTTTAAATCGCATTTGTAGAAAATGAACTTATATATTTATCGACACGGTCAAATGGACAACTTGTTTATTGACTTTTCAGGATCCGGCAGTGAAAAACTTGGATTTTCGCAAAAAGTCACTCAAAAAGAGGAGGGATCAAGACAACAATCGCAGTGCGCGCACTTGTGCGACGCGAGTTAACTCCAACGCAAGTAATTAAATGCGCGAATGTGTGTGTGAACTACACGATATGCAAATTGTATATGCCGACAGGACGTTTGTGTCTTGTGCAAACACACAACGAACTAACACAAAGTTCTCTCGCAGACTTTTCAACTCGCGAGACTTGCACGCGGCTTAAGTTCTCGCGCAATCTCTTTCACGTAATGTATCTATAAAGCAATCTCTGAAGTCAGTTAAAGGACACAAAGTCAAATATTGGGAGAAAATTTTGCTTCTAATTAAGTTGCAACGAAAAATATTTGTACGCTTTCGTGCTTATGCAGGAATATCAATTTGTCAATTTATTAATTTAATTTGGTTAAAATTATTTGATGTATTCTACGTATTTTAACACAAAACTTTCAATTCTATTCATTTCGTCCGAAAACATATAATGAAGCAGTTCTCTTTTATTACAATTGACTCCGAGTTTTTGTCTTTCTTGTCCTCTCGCGGGGAAATCGCGCGAGAGCCCGAACACTCTCGCGAGACGACATATAAACTCGTTAAATATTCCCATTATTTAGTGTTAAAAATGATGCTATAATATCCTAGGCATTAAGCGTTTCACCGGGAAAATAAATGTCGAGATCGAGCCCGCCACATTTAGCGCTAACTTAATTTTCAAGAAGACCGTTAACTCAAATAGGATCGTAAACGACATGGACGACGGATAGGAAAGAAAAAAGTAGGTTAATCTCGCCGCTATTACACTCTACGATTTTACGAGAGTTCCTCCTTTGTAATAACGATTGTCACGTCTCCCTCTCGGCGTCAGGTTGCCAGGGTAAACCAACTCCCCGACGGGAAAGTAATCAATGGACGGTCATGACGGATATATGTCCAAGCTTTTGGCAAAGCTGTATCTAAAAGGGCATTTATCGACGATCATCAATTATTTGGTATATTATTAATGGGAAATCAGCGTTCGTGGATCGTGCGCGATAATCGTAAGCATGAAAACTTCATACCGATGAGATCAATATAATCCTCGAACTAGGATAACCAATATTATTTTGCGAAACTGGAAGACAGATCTGAATGAACCTGTGGAAATGTGAACTCTGTGTTGTTGCGAAATTAATTCTGAACAGAGAGAAATTCGTGTGTTTTGTGTAAACTAAGATAAACATATATGTACAAAAAAAACCTAGTTTGATTGTAAAATAATACTATACAAACGTTATTTTACGGAATAATTATGTATGTACATAAGTGAAACTTGAGCCTTGTTTAGTTTCAAGCGTGGAATGAGGAAATATTGGCTACTCTAGCGCGCAAGGAATGGAATTACCATATCCTACAATATTTATACTGATAATAACATTTGTCATTATTTGATGTGAAGTATGCGATTGCACATTTGAAATTTTGAATTATTTCGGCGTCAGTTTTGTCATCGAAAACGAGGAAGATCGCTCTTCGAGTCACACCTCGAAGATGTCCTTCACAGGTCTCTTGACTCGTTGTTATTAATAATAACGCATAGTGATATCTAAACACAATCGCTACGACAAACAGCGTAATATACGTAATCGACATGTCTTTTGCGCAAAGCAAATGAGGAATGAAATTATTGCCGCAGATGCGGCTCTTTGTTTATCTCTCCGATATTATGCGCATATTTACAGAAAATATATACTTTCCTCGACGATCGGCATGTCGATATTTTGGAGCTTCAATCGTTCGATTATAGCTATTACTAAATAACGCTAAGGCGGAGTGGACAAAGATGAAGAGATTGAGTAGGAAAAATGGAAGAAGGATGAAAGGGAAGGCAGTGGAATAAGAAATGGATAAGGAACGGATGGTAAAATCATCCTCAAGCATTTCGGAGAACGTTCGCGCAATGCCGTGGCACGAACGTTCTCTCCTTCTCGCTTTTTTTTTTTTTTTTTTTTTTTGGTCGCCGTCGCTCGCTCTTCGTCGAACGGTCGATTATATATCCTAAGATTAGAATTCAATATCGCGTAGGAGAGCCCCGCGCGTGTCTCCTCTCATCTAGGAAATAGCCGCGTGGAAGGGAAAGGCGTGTTTACAGCGTGAACCTGGGTGCACCACAATCTCTTCTTCGTCAACGTTCTCTTCGATTTCGTCCTTTTCTCTACTTTTCTGCTTTATTTACACACATTTCGTCGTACTTTCGTTCTCGCGCACCAAAACAGAGTCCCCGGAGATTGCTCAGGCGCATGATGATGATGATGAACTTCGACGTTCTTCACGGAGATGATCGGTAATGCTCCGTAGATGACCCGTAGGAGAATCCATCCATCATCACGACACTTGGCGTCGTTCAGAGACGCGTGCTTCTTTCCGTGATTGCGACCGGTCGACCGTCTTCGTCGTCGTCGTCCTGGGCGACGGCGCGGTATTTACCGCGCACCGAGCTGGGTCCGAAGATCGGCGAGCCTCAGACAAGATGGCCGTCAATGTCGGAGTAAGTGGGCGTCGCCGCGAACGTTGACAACGGATGATTCTGGCAAGGCGGCGGCGGCGGGACCGGATGCGAGTGCGAATGAGGTCCGCCGTTGTTGGCGACGGCCGTCCGGGCGAACGTGGCGGGCGGCGGCGGCACCGACGGCGGTATCGGCGATTTCGTACCTGCGGTCATCACGGTGACGTCGGGCGGCGGCACTGGGCGCGGCAGCGTTCTGGTACGTGTCAGAGTGCCGGTGCCGGCGATCAGATGACCGCTGCCCATTATGTGACCTGTCGAGCCCATAGACGTGGGATAATAAGGCCCGCCCGCTGGATCGCCAATCGACGGCGGCGCTGGACTCGGATTGCCATCGTAGCTCATATAACCGCGTCCGCCGTTGTCCATCTCTACGCTGTAGAAGCTCACGTCGTTAGGCGGTGCCGGGCTCGGGTTGCCGATGTAACTCGACTTCGACACTGTAACGTTAGAACGGCGATATAGGATGTTAGAAGACGACACGACCTGTTATGTGGATCTTAGAATATACGTGTAGATGTTGGTCGTGAGACGGTAACGTTAGGAACATTGATGAGAAATTGACAGGTCTCACGTATATAGTGATATCATGGTGTGTGATAACGGTTGCCGCATATAATCCATTAATTTCAGTAGTTGCGTTTACATTTGGATCTATTTGGTTTATATTCACGTTTTTTGTTATCAAAAACTTGAGGATATGTTTGATATGGAAGTTTTTGGAGAATGTGAAAAATATAAAACGTTTAAACTTGTATTATGAAAAAATTATGATGTAACGTGAAATATAGATTTTTTTGTTCCAGTTAATTGTTGAATATTTAAAAGCACAGCAATATATAAAAATATACCCGATAGAGTTCCGCTGGCAGTGGTTCGCTGCGGCGGCGAGTCCATGTTCATGGACGTTTGCATGTGATTACTACGACGACCAAGAGTGCCCTGATGGACCTGCATCTCTAAACCGCCTTTCCCAAAATCCTGCATAGTTTGGTCTATTAAATACGTACTAGCTGCGGTTTTACGCCCTTCATCCTGTTATATAACAAATTGAACGACAATTGTTGATTTGCGTTTTTGATATATATACGGTTACATTCGCATTTGCAAACAGAGGATCGACGTAAAATAAATGTATTGCTAAAAGCTAAATTTGGCCTAGTTTACACCGTCCATTGTTTTTGATACGCGAATCAAATAAAAGTTGTTTTTTATTGTATAATTCTGACACCATTATAAATGTGCTTGATACGCGTATACCATTTTTGATACGATACGCGTGAAAAAAGTTTGTATCAACGATGCCATACCAGCTATGGCATCGTTTACATCATTGACCTAATTTACACCGATTGTTTAATACGTGTATTAAATACTATATTTGTATTAAATCGGCTTAGTCTCAATAATATAAACGATGTAATATTAAGCTAGAACGATACGCCTTCTTCACGCATATTGTATCAAAATAATATGCATATCGAGCACATTTATAATGATGTAAATACCAGAATTATATATTAAAAAACAAATTTTATTTGATTTCGCGCATCAAAAAGATGTACGGTGTAAACTAGACTATTGAGATCAAGCCGATTTAGTACGAATATAGTACTTTTGATACGCATATTAAGCGATCGGTATAAACTAGATCTTTGTTTGTCTTCAAAAGTTACAAGTATGATATGAATTTTCCCTTAATGTGTACAATTGAGAAATATTTGTAAAAATAAATTTTTTATATTTTATTATACGTCTTATATGTTTTGTAAATTTTCTTTTAATGTGTTTTTATTTTATTTTTACGTCGTTCCTTAATATAAATGTTGTTGTGTACAATCATGTTCCACAAACTTAAATGTATCTTATTATATTCAAAATTACATTTAAGTGAAAATACGAGTAGTGAAATGGTAGTTGTGATTATATGATACTTGAAGAATATTTTAAATAATTAATATGTGTGTGCGATAACACGTATATAAATCTGCTAATATGATAATTTGTCTATGTGTGTATGCATTTTTATATTAACATGTTTAACTCAAAACAAAGTTTTACACACGTAAGTTCGTTTTATATAAGTACAATCATATATAGTAAAATAATATATATATATATATTATATATAATATATATACATACATGTACATATATATGTAAATACTTTATTGTATACATACATATAATGTATATAAAGTACATAAAATATCAACCTGCTAATCAATTTCACTAATCTAATTAATAATGCAATTAGTCCATAATTAGTCTATGTAATAAGCGGCTTATTAATAACATAATTAATAGTAAATTAATATTGTAATATAATCATAAAATCCGTAATCGTCTATAGTCAATGACTCTTAATGGATGGTCAGTTTCCCATGCACAATCAACATATTAAACATTAAATAATCAATAGTGCAATTAATATTGATGAGGATTCTATTACAAAACTTCGGATATGGTATATATTTCTTTTTTTTTTTTTTTTTTTCTGAATTTCCCGCTTGTTTATTTTATTAACGCCATCTTGGCTCGCATAATTGAGATTCGTGCCCGCGCGCGTGTTTTCTCTTTTCCGAAAAAAGAAGCACATCGCGTTGTCGAACAACACCATTGCATAATCGCCGTGGCGTGTCAAATCAGTGCACTACGATCGAGATTAACCGCGTTTTTCGATATTACTCGTTTTTATTCCTACGTCTCGACAAAATTGCCGGTCCCGCGTATCTGCAAACAAAATCTATTTACGCGATAAACAAACGCGTAATCTCGGCACCGAATATTCGCTCGAGGTTTATTACACGTGAAAATTCAACGATCGAAGAGATTCTCGCGTCAAAATTAAAGTAAGTAAAAAAATCCTCAGACAGAACAATATTTTTTAACATTCCGCTTTTATATCCACGATCCATTCATGCTGATTCGGAGGCCCGATTCAGTTCGTTTTTTTAATCGATAAACTCGACTTGAAAGAGACCGGCCCGGAAAAATCTGACAGTGTGGATTCGAATTCGGGACCTACCACTCGCAGCTCTCGCACTCAGGCCGCGAGACCACTGGGCCGGTATTAAAGTAAGTAATTATAGTAATAAATTTTTTCAGTCTTTCAAATTACGCTTTTATACGGATTAAAGTTGATAGTACGTCCGTCGCTTTGAATCTCTCGCAACATATTGTTCGCGTCGCGGAATACGTAAGTGAAACTCCGTTGCGTTTCACGTTATTTACCTCTTTAAAATGTGTCGCAAATGATAAACATAACATCAAGAATGTCAAAACAAGCAGCGAGCGTTACGTTATATATTATTACGTATGTGTATGTGTGTGTATGTAGTTATAATTAATTACATCGCATTATGTAGTAGTAACATTGCAACTTTTTTTGTGCAGCTTTGCGACCACGCATCTATTTATCAAAGCAAATCTTTTTGAATTATCATTTCCACATTACACCGCAATCAGTATATTCGAATCGCTTAACACTCGACCGATCCTGACTGTCCGTACAAATATTATATTAGACGATTCGCGTTTATCAACTGAAGTCTATTAAATTGGGGTTTCTTTGCTGCAACCGCTTATCACTTGAAAGATTATTAATCGGTTCACAAAAAAGATAAGATAATTAGTTCAATTTATCTACTTTGCGATAAATCGGAGTTAGCATTATGCACACTTGGGCAAGTCACGACGTGAAGTTGTCGGCGCGTCTTTCGGGTTTTCGCGTTGTTTGAATTTGTCGTGTGTACTTACGAACATCAAAAGTGCCACTGAACGCGGTGACGGTCGATAGTTGAGTTTCGTTATTTTTTGGTCATCGCACAAAGTGCGATGGAACGAAGTTCGGGAATGTCGTACAAAGTGACGAGCGAGTGTCGTATTACGTTAATTAGTGTCCGCGAGTGTAATTAGCCGTTTAGTGCTTCCAATCGACTCTTATCCGCTAGAGTGAGCATTCAGGGTAATGAAACGTCGACAGGAAAATGGCGGTGCGCAACGGCCGGTGAGTAAATTTGTTCTATCATCAATTAATCTGGTATTAGTTCGGTAAAAGTAAATTCATCGTGAATCCGATATTCACGATGAGAAGATTGATTAGATATGTTGCGCTTTTATTTGATCAGAGAAAAAACATTAAGTTTGAAATTTTGCAAATCTGTTTAAATAAATGTAAGAAGATTAATTAATATCAGGTAATTAATCTTGTTATATGCATTATATAAAATAATAAAGTAAAAATAAATAAAAGTGCAAAAAGTACAATAAAATATTTTGAGAGATAGTGGATAAAAAAAAAAACAAAACATGTAAAAATAAGTAGAATCGAATTATAAGTTTTTTCTATTAGATTTTTTCTCTTTGTTCAGAGTTTATACTATTTCACTACTCTTATTCGCATTATGTACATGTGAGATCTGATATCACGGCGACAAAGCAAGCGAGTATTAAGTATAAAAGCCGATTATAGGAAAATAGAGAATTTAGTGTATTATAGAGTATCGCGCTAGATTAAAGATGTTTTGCAAATATTAGGCGGAATCTCTATTATCGCAACACTATTTCGTGTTTATATAAAAGATGTATTAGATTTACCTGAAGAGATTGCTTTTTAGTCGATCTCTTTGCACTCGGATGACATCATGAGCGATCAATGTGATAATATAATAACGAAAGAGTCAGAAAGTGTTTTTTGTGTAAAAATTAAAATGTTGTGTAAATATTAACCCCTTAACCTACAACTACGTGTGAGACACGTGGTCTTGTATTCGGACCAAAACTGATTATCACGGGCCCGTGGTACATCGATCGGGCCAAATGTAAATATTACGGGCATGGCCCCTGGTACAATGATCGGGCCAAATGTAAATATCACGGGCATGAACAGTCGCGGAATTGCAGATAAATATTAGTGATTTATGTTATATTTTAGTGATTGATAATAAACCTTTTGTGGTAGATAGGTATCTACCACAATTATTACATCAGGTTGTAATTACTTATCAAATATTCCAAAATTAAACCAGTTGTATCTTACACATGTATTTACATTCCGTAAGTCGTGCGCGTTTGGTACAACTTAGGACCGATTTGCCGAACCGTGGAATGGCTCGAAGGCTGCGCGATCTTGTTTATGTTTTGGACCCAGGCTGTTGGAACGTAAATTGTAGGTTAAGGAGTTAAATTGCGCTGTGATAAAATCACGCAAAATAATAATACATCAACATTAAAAATTAAAAACAAAACTAAATTGCGATATTATAAATAATTTATAATAAATTTTAATGACCGGAAATTAATTTCCAAAGAATTCCACATAAACGATAAATGAAACAATATTGTGTTTAATGATATTATAATATTACTATACTAGTAATATTCCGAGGGCAAAAGAAAGAAAGAAATATATTAAAATTAGCGAAAGATGATATCGTTAATACGAAAAGAGAGCAAAACACCTTCTTTTCAGCTATCCCTTGTGTTAAATGATTAACAAAACGGAGAGAAAAAAAGATGTCGAGTGAATCAAACGAAAGATAAAAAATAAGAGCGAATCAGCAAAACTAATAAGAGAAGATGAAAAACAGAAAAAGTGTTGCTAGAACTCAAACCTACCCTCCGGAATTATTTGTTACTAAGAACATACTGACTGATGGCACTGACCACGTAATCGTTAGCGTCGAAGTTGACGTCGCTCTTCTCGTCCGACATCGAACTTAATTCGCCGGTCATAGTGTCGCCGTTGACCGTGGACGGTGCATACATGTCGGCAGTCTGTGATTTATTAATACCTGTGCAGAGACAATGCACGATTAAAATTTGAACGATCGAGAGACGAGGGTGCGAGTAAGACCACGCTACACACACACAGAGGACAAACCTAATTTTTCTTTTCAAATAAAAAAAAGTTACACTCGCGAGTCTTTTTAAAATGATATATTTTAATAATAATTAGTTTTTAATTGCAAAGCGGTTAAATTTTATTTTTATTTTATATTCTGACAGCAAAATATAATTGAATGAGAGAAAGGCAGCGGGTTCATCTTCTGTGTGAATGTAACCAATAGACGCTGGACTGACTGATCTTTTGAAAAATTGAAGTACGTGCGCGTACTTAAATATTATTGGTCGGTAAACTTACGAGATTTATTTCGCTTTCGTATAATGTACCACAACATGATGAAGACATTAACGATAAAAATGATGACGGACGTCGCCGCTAACGTATAGATATAATTCATCGGAAAGTCGCTCTTCTCCGAGAGGACGTCCGGCAGGTTTTCCTCTTTAACCGGTCCTAGGGAAATAAAGGAAAGAAAGGACACGTGATAAATATCATATTTACCAGCACGCTGGACCTTCTTTTTCGACTTTATTGTAGCAAAGATTATGGTCGCGGCAATGACTAGGCAAGCAGAGGCGGAAACAGTGATGATAATGACGATGATGTAGGAGGAACTATTCTCGCTTGATGTCAACTCGGTTGGTGGCGCCTCGCCTGTAACCCAAGCCAATGCCCCATCACCGATCTATGTTATGTCATGCAATGAAAGTCTACATGTTTGTTAGTTACGCGTTCGATCTTGCGGTTCTTTGATTATTGCATATAAAAAATAAATTAAAACAATTATATTTGATAGGTATTACAATGCCGCGTCGTGTCGCTTGTAATTCCTGATTCGAGACTTACAAGCGCATCCGTGCGAAAACCATTTTCGTCTGAAAAAAAAATTTTTTCAAAGCTAAGCGATATAATTGTCAGAATGAATCATGCTGTCACGTCACTTACATGTGATGTTATGATACTTATGATACTTGTAAATGCTAGTCTACGTAAGTACGTATAATGCTTAAAGTGTCTGTGTCGCAACTAGTCTACGGCGTAAATATCATCATGCGAATGTTCGCTACTGAATGTATGAAACATTGAACACGATCAACGTAATTACTGAGCATGATTAATTATGCGGATGTGGGGCAATCGCATTTAATTATGTCCCGATGATCTGCATAATGATTTAGCAAGCTGTTATTTTCCACCATGTAGCGTGAATAACAATGTATCGGTCCAACGTAAATATTTTGCTTGTTAGAGAAAAAATGACTAACAACTCTATAATTCCACGTGAAGTTTATAAGCGCTTCCTGTTTCGCGCGCGTCGTTCAACTAGGTACGTTTTTGTTATGTTGTAGAGTTTACGCGTTCGGAGCTATCTACACTGAAAATTACCACGAGATACCACAGAGAGCACACGCTATCATTTCGCGCTACACTCGCGTTAGTCATCATTTTCGCCCACGCGAAAATGATGTTAGGCTACTTTCTATGAGAAAGTTTCTTGGCTCGAAAACGATAAAGCGATAAGGATAGGACGTTTCTAAAGGCGTTTTATCTGACGACTTACGGAGCGTCTGGACCTTGACGAGGTCCGGCAAGAAGCCGCTGTCGCCCTTCTCGTTGATAGCCTTCACGCTGAACACGTAATAAGTTCCGAGCGACAGGCCGGATATAGTGGCTTTATACTCGCCCGGCGAGACGTCCACGTAGTGGTAGCGATCCTCGTAATCCAGCGCCTGTCGCCATCGTATTTGATGGGACGTTGGCAGGCCGCCGTCAAAACCGCGTTTCCAAATCAGCGTGACCGAATCGTGCGTGACATTGTAGATCTCGAGGTCGCCCGGCTTGTCCGGTGGCGACGTGACGTTCAAATATATGTCGTCCGAAGACTGTCCCATTTTATTCTGGGCACGGCACTCGTACTTTCCATAGTCCTGCGCTCTCACGTGATAGATGGTCAGCGTTGTTTCCGAGGAAAGCTCGGACAGCTGGGGTAAAAACGAGAGAAAGCGACACTGTCATTTTATTATTCCAGAGACACTCGAATAAATATTATCAAGGTAGCAGAAAAATCGTTGTACACAAGTGGCGTAAGTGTATCTCTCGAGCGATTCTCGCGTAATCTTTCTCTCTCACAGCGTAACTTTAATTAGATGTTATCCTTTTCGCAATTCTTGAATTTTCTTTGACTATGAGCGTATCAAAAACTTATACATCCGACGTGAAAATTCTATTATATAAAACGAAATTCACTTCAAGTTGAGCGAGGAATAAGATTTACAGTGCGCGTCGGCACAATGCCGGAGCTTCGGTCAAACGACGTTCTAAAGGAGATATACCGGAAAAAGAAAGTCGTTATTTAAGAGATAAGTGCGCCTTATAAAGTGACTTACATCGGTGTGAGTGATACTGTATTTATTCTCGGTTGCGTTCGGCAATAAAGTTTTTCCATTGAAGATCCAGGTGAAACGCGGCAACGGAGATCCCCGAGCTTTGCAGAACAATTGGACGTTTATTCCTTTGCTCGCCGCTGCCTTTCGCGTCAGCGGGGTGTTCGTCATTTCTGGTTTAACTGCGCATAAAAAAAGTACCAGTAAATTCTTTATTACGCGCGTATCTTCGACACGTCGCGCATGAATCATGCATAGGTTGAATATATTTTACAATGTTCCTCTTGCGTGTATTTCGCACGCTTTCTAAATATACAATACATATATTTTGTATCGATCTCTTTTATTTCTACCGGAGCGAGCAACGGGCGAAGTGTTTGCGACAATTATTGTTACACTATCAGCACAACAACTCTCAGAATGATAATTAACCAATTGTTCATTAAACATAATAATTACAATATAGATAATGACGTCGGTGTTATTAAATTATTACCATCAATATATAATTGTAACACCTTTCGCTAACTTATCATTGATTATTTTCTATTTGAACTAAATTGATACACTAATAATCTGCAGTAACATTCGCTGTAAACAAACTGCGGCTATTTACTTCGGGCTCGGTTGCGCGCTACACGCGCACACTGTTTGCTTCGATTTTTTCTTTTTTTTTTCCTTCTTTTTTCTTTTAACTGAAAATATATAGCAACTAATTTGCGTGGCAATTAAGCCGGTCGCATCGCCAGACGATCTATGACAATTAAAAATCCGATGTACGGCGATTAAATTACCGTATGATATGCGATAATTAAATCCCACCAATTTCGATCGGATTTTCTTTTGCTCATTCGAGCGCAACGCGTTCTCTGGCAGTAGGTATTATTGAAAAATCGCGATAAAATACTCTCTATCTACGTACAGTTTGTGATAAACAGAATAGGATCCGACGTTGCGTTGCCGATGCCGTTATTGACTTTGCATCGATATTCACCGACGTCTTCCTGGCTGGGATGCTCTATATGAAGATACGAAGTCCGATTAACAAAGGACGTCGAGTAACGTCCCGGTAGTTCGGGATTCGATCCTACTTTCTGCCACGTGACGTACTCGTCACTGATTGGACTACCGTCAACCTCGCAGAACAACATCGCCTCGACTCCCGGAGGATAAACTAACCCCGACGACGAAGTGCGTTTGATTTTAGCAGGATCTGTAGGAAATTTAGAAAATAAAATGATAAATAAAACGATAAATAAATGATTTAAATTTTTTATGATTTCGAATTAACGCAAGAATAAATAATTTTTTAAAAAATTAAAAAAAACATTTTTGGTTGTTTGAGAGAAAATCAATTTTTAAATTAAATTAATTATAAACAGATAGAAAATCGAATTATAAGATCGATAATGTTTTCTGATGGATTAAAATACTGTTATTTTTTTTTTTTTAATACGACTCGAAATTTTTCTCATAGTGATGAGTAGCGATTTATCGCATGGTGAAAATTTTTCTTTAGAAGATAATATTTTTACTTACACTGCACGGTTAAATTTAACTGGTAAAAAGTGGTTCCTTCCTTGTTCAGTGCCTCGCATATGTACGTGCCGGCGTCGTGACGATCTAATCTTGTGATATTTAGCGTAGGACCGTGTGCGGTTATTTTCTTACCGCTGGTACCTAGCGGTAGACCATCCCTTGTCCACGTGTACTCTGTCGCGTTGGGATTTCCCCTTGCCGATACGGAGATTACAAAAGGTTCTCCTTCCAGACCGATTAATTCGTTCGGATCTAACGGCGAGAATATTGGCTTGTCTAAAGAATAAAGAAAAGTAAAATTTGAATCGCATTGTGAATTATTAGATATTGCATTTAGTCATAGATTTAATTGAACAATATATATATTAAAAGTAACAGTGTCAGTTTAAAATTGATGTACATTTTGAAGTGTTGAAAATATTTTTGAAACTTTATTTAAAGACTGTTTGTTTTGTCAACACAATTTTGTTATCGTTATTGAATTTTTGCATTAAAACAAGCAGCGTTTTCCTTTCAATAATCTCGCCTGTACTACGTATTTTTTGCGAACTCGTCCGATTCATATAATAACGCTATCACTCCGCCCGTATAACAACAAGATATATTTTCGTGGCAAACACCGGGAAATTAATACGAACGTGATCCGTATTCAGAGATAGCAAGAGATATCGCGGCGCATTCGCGCATTCTACAGAAATTTCCGGGTTGAACGCTCTTGACGAGAACGCGATCGTGCGTGCGAGCGCGTGCTGCGTTTCGCACAGATTATACAACGATCAGGAGCGAAATCTGCTTATATACATATATATAACTTGTGCACTCACACAGCACATCCAGTGTCGTGGCGTCGTGAATCGCTCTTCCCAATTCCGTATTCTTGGCCTCACAGGTGTACACCTCGCCATTCATCTCCTCGATTAAATCCAGCGTGAGCTCGACGAACGAGAGGTAGCCGCCGTGTAATCCGGCCTTAGTGCCGTTCCGGGTGTCCGGCACCGGTATCCCGTTCTTCCACCACGACATCTCGGCGGCGGGATTGCTGCTGCTCGACTCACACATTATACGTCCTTCCTGACCGGCGTGAAAGTCATGCGGATCGCGAGTAATATACACCCTTTCGGGTGGGACTGAAAAAAGCGGACGGTCAGCCGTTAAAATATCAGTGCGCTTTGCGCGTCGGAGAAGAAAAAAACTCGTGAATTCAAGAAAGAAAAAGAGCAATTCGCAGAGTTCGATTATTCTAGTTGCGCTGAATTTTATCTCGGAAGTCTGAATTCTCTTTCCCTCCGATTTAAAAGAACGTTTTTTTTTTTTTATAAAATGTATTTATAATGTAATATATGATTTTTAAAAATATATGTATATATTTCGCGATAGATGATAAGAGAAAAATGTGTGTCTAAGTTCTTATCTTACAGTAGACTTTTAGCACGAGAATTTTGAGCAGAGGAATCTCGGTGGCGGAGTTCATAGCCTCGCATCGCACATGAGCGTTGTTGTCGGACGCGTTGACAAGTATCGCCAGATCGTTGGAGACGCTCTGATCGCGCTGTCTGAACGTGCCGGGTATCTGCGATTCAAAAAAGAAATTCAACGTTACATTACAGTTTGTGTGTGTGTGTGTAGGTTGTCTCGATCTTGAAATATACGTATATAAAAAATTTGTTCCTTTTTATTAGATCCCTAAAGTATTTCAAATTGCAGTTTTCGCGAATTTTACATTAAATTCTGTGGCTCATTCTGAAATTAAGTTAATTATAACCAACGAGAACCATCAACTTTGCTTTCATTTGCGTTATCGACTTTCTCGAACTTTGGAAAATGCAGGAACGTGTGCGCTTTCACGTTCGTTTGAGAACCTTATGCCTCTTGAGTTTGTGTAATCTACCGTTATATCGGATCTATTATATGGTAATCATGTCGCTCCATTTCACATACCTTGCGATCGTTCTTGTACCACGTTAACGTGGGCGGTGGATTACCCGTCGTGGCGGTACACGAGAGCCTCAGCACCGTGCCGGCGACTATCGTCGAGCCCTCTTCGTAGCCAGTGACAATTAGTCTCGAAGGTGGGACTACAAAGTTGCAACATAATCAATCAGAATATTAAATCTTTTATTCATCCATCTACTTATTACTATAATTTCTATGCTTTCTACATTAAATTTCTGCATGTTGATTAAATACATATTTATTTTAAAAACTACCAGAATAAAAGTAATTAGAAAAAACCTACATATGTAATAATAGAAATTTTCTTTCAAAATTTTTTTTTTTGCTGGAAAATATAAGGTAACAAGATTCGAGGCTTTTTTCTCCTGCGGCTTTGTCACATGTTTACAGTTAGCGTGAATAATTTCTCTCCTATATATGTACATTCGTTATCCAGTTCGTTATCAATTCTTGTTAATTAATCATTCGATAAAGAATTTATTACAATTTGTTAAGGATTATTTGTTCTCTCTCGAACCTGTTACATAACACCGAACACGAGTAGCATTCGTTATGGTATATCTCGGATCTGGCGGGTCGTATTATTGATTGCAGGCTAACTAATTGTTTAGTATATTCCAGATAGCGAATAATTTTAATGCATGTAATTACAAGCTGAAAACGCGGAGTTGATTATTCAGGGATTATTTATTTACGACGGAAATTAATGTCGGTCGATTACGGTTGTATTATTGCGAGTGTATCACGCGCGCCACGATATGACGCAATGTCGAATATGTTAAATGAATTCTGGCCATTGGATTTCGTGCGGCGGCGTATTGCGTATGCACGTTTTGGGACCTGGATATAACGGCGGCGCGGTCGATTAATTTGTCATCGCGCGTTGCGAAGATGTCAGCGGCAATGGCGTCGTTATACCTAATTTCCCATACAAACGCGTTACAAACTTTGATCATTGAAGAAGCAAAACATTGTTATAACTTTTTACCGACTTTATCACATATTTAAAAAAATATAAACGTAATAGTTTTTTTTTTTTATTAATATTTTAGTCTATTGCAATTTTAACATGTAAAAAAAGCAAAATAATATATATTCTTTTTGTATAACATTATTTTATATTTCTGATTTGAATAATAAATGAACCGCATGTTTTCACGTTAAAAATAATAATACATTTTTTGGTCCTTTTTTTCAACGGGAATAATCATAAAATAGTTAATTACTTCTATAAAGTAAATTCAAACGATACAAGAGGCCAATTAAAAAGTTTATTTTTCACTAGTTTGTTTTTCACTTTCAGATTTTAGTTAATTTTATCTCGAGACTGTGTCTCTTTCAACGGTTTTATCTGACGCTTTATTCGTTAAGAAATCTAATATCGTCAATTGGCAATTGAAAAGTCTTTTCGGGAAATATCTCACAGCGGTTCTGGGACGTGCGGCGCGCATGAGACTCTTTGACGGGGCGAAAATTAGATTTTCGTCGCGGGCGAGAGAACGTAGAGTCTCGTTACAACTACACTTCACCGTACCAGGTGAAATTCTACGACAGAGAGAAAAGAGAGACGCTCACATATTACGGTGATGGTGTGCGTGCCGACCACGTTCTCCGTGAGCTTCGCGTTGGAAGCGTGGCAGATGACAACAATGCTGCGACTGTTACGATTAATGCTGAACGTCACGTTCGAGCTGGTGATCCAGCCGCCGTTTGGCGCCAGTTCCGTCTTCGAGGAGTCGCTGTCGACGTTATGACCGTCTACCGTCCACTTGATGTCCGCGGGCGGGTTCGAGTTTTCAGTTGTGCAGGTAATGAGCACCTGTTCATCCGCCTTCGCTTCTGTCGGCCCGGTGATGGTGACTCCGGAGGGTGCAACTGTTGATTTGTTGAAGGCAAATGAGCTACTCAAACGCGTACAGCTTTGATATTTCTATCCCGCGAGCAAGCGGAAAGACGGAAAGTTTTACTTTTCGGGGAAACTAATGTTGCAAAATTGTTGGCCGTAAAAACCTTAACACGCGGAATAAAGTTCACTGACGGACTGTCAATAACTGTGGGCAACGTTGCCCCGACAACACACAAGCGTAACCTTTTATCCTAAGTGCGCCGGTTAAGCCGGCCTCACCTGGTATTTTGTGAGCTTTAGCTCCATACATCACACGGGCATAAAGTTCGCAAAATTTCAATTTGGGCAACGTGAATGCAGCCGCGGCGAAAATAGAGAAGCGGAATTATTTATGCGGCTGTTCCGTCGGCAAGACATCGTCCATATGCTGTGCAACCTTGGTTGCGCAATACTATGCCTCGCTCTATGCAAAGTAACGGTAAGTGCCACAAACACGCTCCAGACGGTATTAATAATCCAAACGCTTTAAATACATTTCACACAAGAGAGAATATCATCGTAAAAAACGAGTGTGCACATTTTTCACGAAACAATTAGAAACACATTGAAATCTATTTTCTCTCACAGAGACAAAAAAAAAAACAATTATATATTTTCATATTCTTAATTAATCTATTTTTGAATATACATCGGATCCCTATATCAATTAGATTAATCCTTAAAAGCATCGATCTAATAAATAAAGTCTGAAAAACAATATTGAGCGCGGGGTTAAATTGAAATATTTCATATTATTTGATCCGGAATTATAATGGAGAGTAATAACATGCAATCATACATTAAAAGGAGAGCGATGTGCGCGGTGTGCGTTTCTTCGTATTATTCGATTCGGATTAAAATATATACATACATATAAGAGACAATAATAACGTATAATTATACGAAAGATTAAATATAATATAAGAAATATATATATGGTCAATAAGAGTTGTTCGCAAGATGTTATGCGGAAATACGCGTGTATATATGTATATGTATACATACATATATATGTACATATATATATATATATTTGTTCCCGTGTAAATTTTACACGTGAATTTTTGAATTGAAATTTCAATTCTTAAAATCATATAGAATGCTAGATTTGCATCACATATATGAGAGACCCCGTATACCCCTCTAACTAATTTTAAAATATTGCAAAAAAAACTTCTGGCTGAGAAGTTTTTTTTCGCAATATTTTAAAATTAGTTGGGGGGGGGGGGCGGTATACGGAGTCTTTCATATATGTGATGCAAATCTAGCATCCTATATGATTTATTAAGAATTGAAATTTCAAAAACTCATGTGTAAAATTTACACGGGAACAAATATATATATATATATATATTTAAATATATGTATGTACATATACACGCATATTTCCGCACAACATCCTGCAAACGGCTCTTATTGACCATATATATATATATATTTCTTAGTTTAGAAACTTCAGAGCCTAAAGATTCTTTATTAAATATAATATCATCCGGGGATGAAGACGAACGGAGAGATGAAGAAAGATGAAGGGGGAGGAGATTTCTCAGAACGTTTCGCGAAATGCAATTTGCAGCGTTTTATCGCGCTGTATACCGTTCACGCTACCGCGCGCGCGCAATTGCCAGACGCGTCGCACACTTACAGAGCACGGTGAGATCGACATGCGCCTTCATGGGCTGCACGCTCATGATGTTGAAGACCTCGCATCTGTAGCGGGCCTTTTCGTCTTCCGCCCGCACCTTGAACGAGAGCACACTCTCGCTGAAGCTGTTTTGAATCCGAGTAGTCGTCTGTATCTTCTTGTCGTTCTTGTACCAGATAATTTCTGCCGGTGGATTTCCGCCGCGTGATCGGCAGGAGAGCTCCAAGTACTGGTCGCGCTGCACGGTTTCGCCCTCGGTGTAACCTTCTATGTAAGGCGGACCGGGCGGATCTGTAGACACCGATACGCCATTATTACGCGAATGCGTTTAACGAAACTTGTTTTTTCACGACGGATAATTGGAACTGAAAGTCGCTCTCGAATAACTCAAAGAATATAAAAGTAAAAAGAACGCAAATGTACACACAAAAATCTCTCACAAAAAAGATTTTTCTTGATAAATATGTGGAAAACTGTAAAATTTCGTAAATTGATTTTTTTTCTCTAACACAACGAGACCAGTAAGCCGTTGTAACCACTGGTGTAGGTGGGAAGCAGTAAATAATATAAACAAGTGTTCAAAGATAATGGG
>QVNW01001844.1:0-36276 GCA_014825475.1 Pseudomyrmex flavicornis
GAGAGAGAGAGATCATGAGGGGGGGGGGAGATTGTGAGATTCGCGCGCGTCGTAATCTCGCAATGAGTCACCGGGTCACTCCACGTGGCCGCACGCAAGAAAAGTCAATGAGTTTGTTGACTCGCCGTGATGGTTGCCAACAATCCGCGGAATCGTTTCGTCGTCGCCGCGTTTAAGTCTGATGTAATATTCGCATTTCACATTCGTGATATCTCGAAACGCAGCCGTCACACGTAAACCTCTTCTTTAACCTTTCGTTTACATGTATGCATATATATATATTTCGCTTAATCAACGTATACAATTCCACCATGGTCTTAATGTACTCGCGCAAGTTTACCGTGCAATCGCGAGTGTATGCCGTGTTACAGTGATAAGCGGGGAATTAATGTGTGGAGGGGGGAGGGTATCGATCGCATAGCCGCGAGCTCGAAAATTTCACATTTCAAAGTAATATATCACGATTTAAAAAAAAAAAAATATTCTGAAAATTAAAATTATTCACGTTTAAATATCAACTTGCGAACTCTCTACGCGTTTCATTGAGTATAAAATATTTTTATACGCGAAAATGTAAAAACATAAAAGAACGGAGAAAAAATTTTAATGGCGATAATTTTACACGCGATTTTCATTGTCAGAGTATATAATAATAAAGTTCGTAAAAAAAAACAAAAAGAAAAACTTGCTTTTCAACGTAATTTTCCTCTCTCTTTGAAAATGGATTATAAAATTCTCATAAACGTCATTCATTCTGCTTTCCGAGAAAATCGTACGTACGTGAGGTATCAGCTGATGGCGCGCGCGCACACCATTGGCCAACTTCCCTCTTGTGTGTCTCTCTCTCTCTTGATTTTCTCTTTTCCTGCGGTCGGCATTATAGCGGCGAACCGCCGCCGCCGTCGCCGCCATTCGGAGACTGGGCGACGTGCATCGCCATATTCGCATGCATTAAACGCAGCCAGGATACGCATATACGGCGGCGGGCTCGTTCGCCACCGCCGATCTTGGGACGGTGATTCGGGTTAAATAACGCAGGAAATTAATAGCCGACCGTTTATGCGTTGAGTCACGCGCGATGTCTGCGTAATCCTTGTGCGTGGGCGGAAATTTGCGACACGCTCGTATCGCAAAGTGTATCCGTGCACACACGTCACATATAAATCTATATAAGCGAAACAACGTGTTTTTTATCTAAAATTTTTGTCTAAAAACAAAGCTTAAAAAAAAAAATTAAAATTAAAATTGCTCGCGAGGCGCTGTTGCGTGTTATCAGTAAAATGTGTCACAGCTCTTATTCATTTCTCTCAGATGACGCAAGTACATATTTAGATACGCCGATTTATCTCTAGTGGGTAAATAATATTTAGAACGGCGTTTTCTGTTACGCTTGTTACTCGATATGTATAGCTCCGCTACCAACGAGATGTCGGCTGTGTAATGCCGTGCACTCTCCGCTCAGTTTTCGCTCCACACTACTTCTCTCGTCGCATCCGATCGCATCGACGGGATTTCTGTCGAGTCCACGTACTCGGACAAATCGGTTCAATCGTTATCGCTCGTTTATCAGGTCGAACTGTACGCCCGATCCCTCGTGTCTCTCTCTCTCTCTCTCTCTCTCTCTCTCTCTCCTGAGTCTCGGATTTCGTCGTCTTTCAGCAGATGTATCTTATCGATGTCGAGTTTCTCTACAAGACGGAGGGCGAGACTTATCCCGCACGTGGGATACGTTAAATATCCGATTCTCCCCGTATTCTTCTCTGTCGGTTTAGGTATATCTTTCCTGCGTCTTCTCTTTTCTCTTTCTATTCTCTCTTTCTCTCTTTCTCTCGCTTTGGTGAAACGATCAGCTCGAATGTTACGTCTGGACGAGATTCGCGATAATGCGTGCCAGTTGCATGCTCGCACGGTGCATTGTTATGTCACTGCGATATCTCAATTACTCTCGACCACACCGTGCACATTTGCATATACGAAGGTTTACCGTAGCGGCGCATTTGCCATTGTTCTAGAAATCGTTTCTCTTTCGCTTTCCTTGATCATGTAAACTATTCATCGGCCGCGGCGTTCGGCGCGGGAAAGGAAGCGCCGATCTTTATCTTCTTTTTCTTTGCAATCCGATGGTTGCACTTGAAATAGTTACGCGTAAAGATTTTTTCGAAAATTTATCTGTTTAACTGGATTTTTTTCCAACATTTCATGTACGATGAACGAAATATGCACAAGAAAACGTAATAAACGTCTCGGGACGCTTGTTTTCGATTGATTGTTCGTGACACGCGCGTGTGAGTGGAGGAGAACTGTAGTGTTGCGAAGATTAGAGAAAATGTAACGGAGTGATAAAGCGACAAGTGGCAAAAATTTCCGGTGATTACCGGCGTACACGGGGGCGCGATAGCGTCGCACCTGCGCGCGCTCCAACGGCGTAAATGCATTACGCCCGCATGCAGCTCGCTCGATGAACACGCGCTTTGTCGAGTCAATTAATGCGCGCGTACATTATAACTGCATTACGCGCTTGTTTGCGCGCCCAAGAGATCGTCGATATCGCGCGCGTATATATATATATATATGTATAGACATATATCCGAAACGAGAGCGCTCCGTACGTTTCGGAATCTAGATCGCGGGGATGATTTTATTTCACGGCCGGCGGAGACGGCGACGGACAGTTTTATAACTTGAACGTCACTCAACGCAACGAGATTGAAGACAACGGGCATAACGGAACGATCTCGTTAGTCGATGCCTCAAGGGGATCCCGACGTACAGGCGGCGAATGCGTTTCTATTTCCTGCCGGAACAGAGAGAGAGACGCGGGAACGCGGCAGGAAGGAAAGATAGAAAGACGACGACGGCGACTGGCACGACGGTAATGAGAGTCCAGGTTGTCGTACGCACTCGCATACGACCGCGTTTGTACGCGACCCGCTCTCGTCTCCTCTCTACCGTCTCTTTCTCAACCGAGGAGCTTCTTCC
This sequence comes from Pseudomyrmex flavicornis, assembly GCA_014825475.1. Lineage (NCBI taxonomy): Eukaryota > Metazoa > Arthropoda > Insecta > Hymenoptera > Formicidae > Pseudomyrmex > Pseudomyrmex flavicornis. The sequence continues at coordinate 2,980 of QVNW01001844.1, forward strand.
CGCCTTTTAACCTAATTCCTCGCTTTTCTACCGTACGTTCTTCGCTTTATTCCGTTCTGTATGCGCGCGTGCTCGCGCGATTCCTGCATCCGACAACTTCTTTCGCCGATCTCTTCTTCGTCTGCTTCTTTTGCCACCGCCGCCGTCGCCGCCGCCGCTTCGTTCTCTTCTCCTTCTTTTACTCCCTCTTTTCCCTCTTCGAGGCTTCTACGTACAGGCTCGTTGCATTCCAGAGCCCCGAGAGTGGAAGGACCTCGTCAAGGTAAGCCGGTCTCTCGCGTACGCGTGATCTCGCCCCGTCGGCATGCGCGTTCCTCAATGACGTTGTCCGCGCGCGGACTTATCCGCCGAATAATGCGCGAGAGTGACGCGAACTCGCTTATCCGAACAGTCTTTTTCTCTCTCTCTCTCTCTCTCTCTCTCTCTCTCTCTCGGTTCTTCTTTATCACTAATTCTGAATAATGTCCGTCTTTCTCTCTCTCTCTCTCTAAAAAATACAATAGTATATACCTTTCAAATAGACATGTGTGTATTCGCTAAATTACAATCTGAGTTATAGGAATTTTAATTGTGTACGTGAAGCAAGACATGAAAATAAAAATTCAAGAAAATTGAGCAATTGTGCAGGTATTTTATTATTACTTTGTAAACAACATACACCCACAGTTTCTCTCAGAAGTGACTGTGTACTTAAATCGCGAATACGTTAGAGAAACCGATATTGCCACAGCGTAGGTAAGTTAATATGTACATAGGTGAAGGTAAGAGTGTAATTTATCTCGAAGCACGTATCGCGCGTCGCCGGACGCTTTCGACGTGCACATATACTGCGCGAGTGAGTTCCCGGACAAACGAGGTGGACCGTGTGTATGCAAAGTCGGAGAGACAGAGAGAGAGAGCGAGCGAGAGATAACATCATGAGCGTTCGGGATTAATGTAAATTTCTGCGCGAATCCTTCGTTAAACGAGGAATTCAAATTTTTCGCGTCCCGTGTCGCATATAGTAGCCAGGTCGGGAAATTACGTTTTCCCGAAAATATTTTTCCTTCAGTACGCGACGACATCGCGCAGGAATGTCGGTCGTTGAGCCGTCGGGCATCCGAGATATTTTCCGCGGGCGACCGATGCGCCACGGAGAAAGAGAGAGAGAGAGAGAGGGAGAGAAAAGATGCACCCGACGTACGGAATTTACATCGTGCGTCGTCGTCGTCGTCGTCGTCGTCGTCGCAGAGTCTCTCGTGCAGTTTCATAAGAGACAGAGAAAAGGCGGCTCGTTTCACGATTCTCGTCGCGTTATCAGCTGGCAGGTGTCTTATTAGCGCCCGACTATGGAGCCGCCGCCATCCTCCACGCTAAATGCCGGAGATACGCGCTAAGTGAAACGGCCGACTACGAAGAAGGGAAGTACGCTCGGTTATGTATGTACGTTATATGTGCGCGTACGAGAGAGGAAAGAATGTTCGCCGAGCGTGCACCGGTAAAAAGGTGCTAAAATTCACGACGCCGTCGCAGCGACAGAAACGGTCTTCTTCGCGTGGCCGTAAAACGCGCCTGTACTTCCGCGACGACGTTTTTTTTTTTTTTTTCAGGTTCACCTGTGCGCTGAATGTTCCTTAAATACAATGCACCGCGCTTGTAAACTCTCGAACAAGTCTGAAATTGATTTTCAGCGGAGTCGATTAAAAAATGGAAGAACGTAGATTCTGTTTAATTCTATAGTTTAGTTTGATTACATGCTTTTTGGTGAAAAAAATTAATTTCTGTTTTTTTTTTTTTACGAGCGTTCTTTTTCTTTATTGCAATCATTATTTTAAATAAATATAGTTTTTCCACGCGTTGTTCTCGACCATATATGTATGTTTGTTTCAGCAGCTCGTCTCTCGTGTGTTTGCCGACTGTGAATTGTATATATATATATATGTGTATAATTATATGCGGGATGAGATACCGAAGAGGCGCCTCTTGTTACTGTTGAGTTATTAATCGTGACTCGCGCCTCGTCGCCGATCGTCAGATTATCGAGATGGAAATGAATAACTCGCGGATCGATATTATTGAAACGATATTATCACCTTAATTGACCGATCCGAACGCGCGCGGCGTCGATGTGTACTTCTGCTCTCACCGCGCGAAGTGCGGAACATCGCGGCGGTAGCTTCTGCATCCGAGATGAAAATCGGGCTCTCAAGCCGCGTGATTTATGGGGTCTGGCTTTATGGACTCTCGGCGAAAAAGGACTGGGAGGAGGAAGAGGAAAAGGAGGAGGAGGAGGAGGAAGGACGGAGGGCGAGAATAGTAAGGGTTTATTCGTCCGAGAGACCGAAATCGCCGATAAACGCGCATTTGTCTCGACGATCGAGCTGACGAACGGTCGGAGTTGTATCGCCGTCGCTCGCATAACATTTGCCGCGCGTCGTCGCCGCGCTGCGTGTTCTGCGCTTTGTGTGTGACATCACTTTGGCTCGAAGCCGGCCGATCTGGCCATCGTCCAATATCGTCGGCCGGGAGTCGAGCAATTTCTATTACGACCACGTAGGGAGGCAGTAACGGCGACCGACGGCACGATAAAGTCCAGGAAGTGCAGGAAATCAAATTCGTCCGCGGAATGTGCTCCCGGCGAATAATAGCGAGTTTATATTTTCCCGTAGTCGCGTTGTTGCGGTACTCGAAGAGCTCGCAAGGGGACTCTAAATGCCGCGGAGTACGTTCGTCCGTCATGTCGCGCTCGTTAAGATGTCTCACGCGGAGGACACGTGTATGTGTGTGTGTGTGTGTGTGAAACGAAGTTAAATCCCGATTAACGGCACAATTACCGCGCCCGGAGTGATCGGATTTAATTTTCCTAATTGCGATAATTGATTGCGCGAAAATTAAATAAACCAATTGTTACACACAACTGGAAAACAAAAAGAACATAACAAAATGATCGTCAAAAAAAAGAGAGGGAAATCAACATTCAGTAGTAAAGTTTAATTCATGAACTCGCGATATGTTTTTTGTGATACATTTTTAAATATTGTGCGCGCAAATTATACCCATTTGCGAAATTGTTTTATGAAATATCCTCTCTCTTTGCATCGCAGAGCATATCGTTTTATCGAAAAATAAATATATTTGAATATACATACGTTGTAGTACACACGCACGCACCCACGCACGCACAGAGAGCATTGCAATTAAAAAAGTTGTTCGTCAAAATATCAGGAAAATAACGATCAAAGGCTTATACAAAAGACATTTTTTATTTTTCATGTATGTACATTATATATGAGATATATGGAGTTCACGCAAAATGCGAACTACAATATTACATGTGCGTATTTATGTATGTACGTGCGGCGCACTTGCGCTTATTGACCGTTAACTTTATACGATTCGCGAATTATCGTATAAAACAGAATTACGTTGCAGATTATGCTCTCTCTCTCGCGAAACGAGCGATTTTGCGATAGTAAAAACATTAGCAATCCAAACGGCTAATGTTTAATAGCGGCGTTAGTGATCAATCTGGTTTCAATTACGGATTTAGAAAGGATAGCACGGTTCTATTATTGTGTATAACAACATTAACCTTTTCGAGCACTCGATAGTTATTCCATTGTGAGTTGTCCACGGCTCACGTGTAATGAAAAGCAAACCGAGAAAGTAAAATCCTTTTTCCGAGATCCGCGAGCTCTCGATCGCTTCCTTTCCTCTCTCGCGGCGCGCTACATCCGTGTATTCGTGACAGTTCCCGTTTCCGTGAAATATGTCGACACTTAATCGGTCTCTCTCCCGGCGCGCGGCGGCACCAGGAAATAGCTGTCCATGTATCCCTCCTCCTCGTGATTCGTGGGTATACCGAGGGCCGGTAAGCGATTTTTTCTCCTTCGCTCCGCCGTTTCTTGGAAAAGAGGAATTGCGTGACATCTCAAGTGTATAGTGCGAGAGTAAGGGAATCGTCAAAAATATATGGGCATAGTACACAGTTAGGTAGACGCTTTTATATTGAAAGTCACTTAAATATTTTTTTTGCACACGCAAGATTATTAAATTTGAACCAACATCGCGACTAGATACCTACATATAATTTTAAAGTGTAAAATATTGATCTTCCCAACTTTTCTCCGTCGTAGACTTTCCATTTTCCGGCAAGAATGGGAAGTAATTATTAATGAATCGAACTACCGCCGGCTGAAAGCATTTTTATCCCGTCGAAACGGATATCCTCGGTCGTGCAACAGCATCGCGGGCTGCATTGTCCCAGAATAGAATGCCAGCCCCGGGTATCACTATCGTTAGAGTTCTTTCGGTTCTCGTCTTCTCGCGTCGTTGTGGATCGGGTGTTGTATTATTACGATCTCGTAAATACATCGCGCTCGCGATGTAGCAAACACACGACGTCGCGGATTGCGCGGCCAGCCGGCCGACCGGGTAGGTGTTGTCGATGCGAATCGCGACTTAGAACGATCTCGCGAAGGGAAGGCGAAGCGCGGAGGGCACGGGTCGTGTGATTAATGTCTCGGCAATTTGTTCGCCGTGAATCGAGATCGGACGATCGAGATCCACGACGGTTGTGCATTAATTCCATCTGGGTCAGCATACGCTCGAAGGTCTGTGTTGTCCTGCGCGAGTGAATGCAAATTAATCGCTCCACAAGCGACGTTGCTGCCATTGTCCGCCAACAACCGCGCGAAACTTTTCATTATATGTAGATGTTAGAGACGATGAAATGAAAAAAAAAAGAAAGAGAGAGAGAGAGAGAAAGAGAAAGAAACTCCTGCAGTGAACTGCTGTGTAACGCTTATCAAACGATTTAATGTGTTGCCGCAGTTAGAAACTCTTCAACCTGCGCGAGAAAGCCATTTGAAAAATTTAGAGAGAAATTGTAATTAAAACAAAATAAATTAATCGATAAATGGTTTAAATAGATTATAGGATATTTGTTATTAGAATTTCGTTGTTTGTTTTGTGAACGTTTCTTGCGTTTCTGAAAGAAAAAAAAAAAGAAACAAATGAAACAACGATCTGTGTGGGATGACCGATTTCTCGATAGATCGGGATTTCGCAATTATAGGGCGACGTTGCTACGGTTCCCACTTTCTCGCAGGGGGTCCAATTAACGAGTTCCATTTACAGCGTTACTCACTGCCACGGCGCGCGGCCCCGGCTTTTTTTGTCCCTTCTTATTGCTCTACGTCTCGAGCTCGCTGCTAATTGGCGGCAGGGCGGCCTCCGCCGTCGCGCAATAGATCGTCGAGTTTTTCGCGCTCTCGCGACGACGTAAGCCGTGCGAACTTTCTGCGCAGATTATCTCGCATCTCTCGCGGGTCGCAGACAGATTGACCCAGTGCTCCAGTTTAAAGTCTTGCGATATTTTTCGCTGTTCTTATGACGGGGAACGTAAAGAGAATCGATGTATCTCGTGTCCCACATCAGGAGAGAAAACAATCATAACTCTTCTCGATTGTCTAGCGATTTGGAATGTATCGATTTTTCAGACGTTGTACATTTCAACTATACGTACGCTCTCGGATATGACACAATTTTTGAGAAATTTATTTTTCATCGCAATTTCTTAGCGCGCGCGAGAACAAATTGTTTTCGAATAAATACGCGATACTCGCGCGAAAAAAAAAAAAAGAAATCTCTTGTCGTATATTCGCGAGAGAAATGACGGCTATTCGCCGCCAATCTCGGAATCGCGGCGCGGTGCGAAACGTATTAATAAACGGCGAGCGAGATTTGTTCGGGCGTAATCTCTCTCTCTCGGACGACTTCCATCTTTCAGGCGAAAAGGTAATGTACCTTGAACAGGATGCGCGCCATAAAGCCGGTAAACCCGTCATTTCGCGTTAGGCGAAAGAGTCTCACGGGTAATACGAAGCTGCGACACGGCGGAGGCGGCGGCGGAGGCGGGTGCCGCTTGACAATAACCATTCGCGGCGAACATCGTGCCGTGAGAGATGAGTCGAGCGGTTGCTCAGATGCGATGACGGTGTAATTGAAAGAATTAGACCAGCACTTCGTTTCACGGGCTGTGCAATTTTCGCACGCGCCGTCGCTGTGATCACACTCGCTTCTTCCCCTTGTTTTTCGCCGCCGCGCGATTTGCGACGAGTCTACGCGAAGCAAAAAAAAAACTCGATATTCTCCCTCGTCGCGTTTACAATCCAACTGAAATTCGCCTCGCGAACAACAAACAGTTTCTGTAAATTTGAAAATTTGTTTTTTTCCCCTCGCACAACAAACAGTTTTGTTTCTGCGTGATATTTGTATTTGTTTGTTTACAAATTTGATTCTGCCGAAACAAAAATGGTTACATCGCGCCCGCGATTAAGTGGTATCCCGAGTAATGCTCGCTAATTCCTGCGAATACCTCGACCTTGTATGCCAGAATTCGCCGGCGGTTTAGCCTTCGCTTTGCGCTTAAGGTTTCGGAATTAGGAGGGACAGTGGCGGAGAGTTCGCCGGTGGTGGTAGCAGCATTCGGAGTTAATGCGGTTAAATCGACCACGAGAGCTACGTGTACGTATCGTGTTAACGGAGGCACGTACGTGCTATTCGCTCAGGCTCTCTGGCCTATACATATATCGGGCCTCCGTAGATCCGCATACCTCTCTCGCGAACCTTGACTGTGTGTATATCTATGCAACACTTGGTGTATACCGCGCGCGTTTCTCTGCCTGTCTTTCTCGATTTTCTTGCTCGCTCCCGCTCCTATTCGCGCATCGTTTATCTCTTATTGAGAGATCTCTCTATAAATCTGCGGCTTCGCATGCCGCCAATCTCGTTCCTGCTCGTCGGCCACTCACTCTCGAACAATTCGATCTTTTAGACAAAAGAGGAAGAGAGAGAGAGAGAGAGAGGAGGAGGACGAGGAAAGGGAGGAAAGGCAACTTGTGCATTCACTTTCAAATAAAGCAGTTTCGAGAGCGGATTGTCTTATTTAAAAACGTTATATTATTGCGGTATTTCTTTCTTAAGCGGATTTTTCTTGCAATCACATTTTTCGCGAATAAAAATACAAGTTTGTGTTTGTATTTTCTGACAAATTTGCACACACCTCTTCGGTATAATAATCGCGCTCTCAGACGTGCCGCGCGACACGGCGGTTAATTTCTCGGGAAAGTTCGATTTACAAACCAGCTTCAATCCGTGCGGAATAACGATCGGATTGCGCGTTCTTGCGCGCGCGAACGTACTTGACAAGAATGCAGTTTTACTTGCGCGCAGCGGGCGCCGTTTTTCCGCGGCCGTCGACCGCGACCGATGGCGATTTAAGACGACGCCGCTGCCGCCGCCGCCGCCGCGCCCGCGCGTTCTCAGGCGAAAGGATTTCCATTTCCGCTGGAATTACGCTGCATCTTTCACGCCGCGCTCGCTCGAGAAGCCTCGCCCTGTCGTTTGTTTCACGCGCTTCGCGAAAGACGACGGGGATTTATCGCCGAGACGTCCCGGCTCTTTATCATAAGCGCCGAAAGATTGACGTCAAGAGCGCGCGGTGACAAGAGCGTGACAGCCCGCCCCTCTTATCAAACGCGAATAAGTGTGAAATGATGCATTGAGAAACCGCGCGCGAGAGGTCACATCGTAGGATAAGCGTATGCGCATACGAGAACACACACGCGACACATATATCCTGCGTGCGAGTAAACAGCGAATGCATCGTCCTTGGCGTTTCTTGCGTCAAGAAGGCGAACTAGTTCACTTTTTGCTTCTGAATGTGAGTCGCAAGCACCGTCCGCGATCGTCCTCCTGAAGGTCGCTTATTTCTATCCCGCGCGTTGTCACCCGATTCGAAACTCGAGATTTCGCATTTTGATATGTTGTTTATTTCTTTACGTCTCGCTTACTATAAAATCAGTTTGCGTGCTTGATCACAGAGCTGGTCGATTTGTCAAACCTTCGAGAATTTTTGTTAATTACAGAAAACATACAAATTTTGTCTAAAACTGTTTCTCACTAATTAATTAATTAATTTTCTAATTAAGTTCTCGCTTCAAATTCAGAGCGGTTATTGCAGTTTTCGTGTTTGTCATTTAACAATGTGCACATACGTAATTGCACCGCGACCGGTATAATTAAACGAAACTCGTTCATTTCTCATTACGAAACGCTTCGCGATTTATTTCGCGATTTTGTTTGGTTTTGGACGGATTAACCTTCCGATATGCGTGTGTATGTGTGTGTGTGTGTGCGCGCGCGCTTGTGGCACAGAAATGTTACATATAAATTTTCATCGCAGTGTGATGCATTACGCCGCGCGGAACTCGTTCTGCTCGTAAAAAAGCGGCATCCCTCATTCTGCACACTCTTGCACGATTATGCATCAACGTTCTTCACTCCCGTCCGTCTCTCCCCGGCATCTCCGGAGCCACGCGGTGGTTTCTGAACACGAGCTCCCGCGTGTATCTATCCGCTCGTTACATCTCTCGCGAGAGACCTTTTGCTCGCACGCGCTCAACCGACCCGGACGAATCCGTGTAAAACCGGCCGTCAAAAGCGCATCAGCTTGACCCCCGAGAAGCCTTCCGTATTCCTATCGAGTCAAGTTCGTGATTAGATTCGCCGGATACCGATTGCATTCGCGGCCGGCTTAACACGCGTACGGAGTGACATTGATTAACGGCGGGGGTCTTTTCAGATCCTCCTTTCCTTTCTTTCGGGATCGCCGAAGAGACGGAGGAACCTCCGCGAAATGTCAGAAATAATCTAGCGTTGTTGTCACAATGTGAGGCGAGTTGTGTGTGTGTGTGTGTGTGTGTGTGCGTGTGTGTGTGTGTGTGTGTGTGTGTGTGTGTGTGTGTGTGTGTGTGTGTGTGTGTGTGTGTGTGTGTGTGTACGTGCGGCGTGTTGTATGCTGATACACGCGCTACGTCAAGCGAAACATATTGCCGGACGGCGTATCTGCTAACGAGATATTTGTATCTCAAAATTGAAAATTTATTACACTTTTTTACGACACCGAACGAGAAAGAGTTTTCTCTTGTTTACTTTCTTTAGGTTTCGCGCTACGCTGAACGCGGAATTATTCACGGGGGGGAGGGATATTTACGAAGAAGAATGGGAGAGGCAAAGGGAGAAACATTATACAATTATTATAATGTAACATTGTTATACAATTTCTATCGAATATCTTTTCTACTCCATTAAATTACAAAGTGCTGCACAACGACTGAATGCTGAATATCGTGTGACGAGCTGTCTACTTGTACATATATAAAATCGTTACGGCTATAACTCGCCGTAGAGAGCCGATGTATCGGTGTGTTGCTTTTCCATTATTTTTCAACGAGTTTCCCCACTCTCTGTACATAACGAACGCGCGGGAATCACAGTCGAGTGGACGACAAGACAATAGCGTGCGCCAATGGAACGTATAACTTCTCTCGTTTCGATCAATGCGACGTATTAACCGACAGGTACATAAGCACCCATGTCGTAACTAATATGAATAGCTTCTTCTGTGACGTACAGGTGTCACGGGTCTGTCGCGGATATGAATTTTTGAAATCGTTCGAATTTGAAATACATCACATACGTCTTCTCTTCGGGTCGTCCCATCCGAGAGAGAAAAAAAAAGGTTCATCACATACGTTTTTCCTTACTTCGGCGCAAACTCGCGGAATCATCCGCGCGCGCATCGATTTCGAATTAGCCTAAAAAAACTTATCATTACACACACACGCTGTAGTGGTAATAATGAAGTACTTCGTAGATTTCCGCTTTCAGGAAAACACAAGTGCGCGCACACGTCGCTGCGACATTACAGGTGAAAAAAAAAAGAAGTGGAAAAAGACGAGATATCTCGCCTGAAGCATCGGTCGGACGGACAGACGACATGAGGACGAGAGATAACTCGTCCGTGAGCGCGACGGGGTTAAACACACACGCTCGCTCGATTTTTCTCATACCTTTGCGTGCACCGCGCGCCTCTCTCTTTCTTTCTCTCTCTTCCCGACATGGTCACTGGAGTAAGCCGAGGGGTCGTTGACTCTTTAAGCGGACGCCGGTTGTATATTGTAAAACGAATGTGCGCGGCCGGCGTATTACGTAACGAGCAGAGCGGAGGTTACAATCGATCAAAACGTGTGCTCCGGGCGCCGACGCGATTCGACGGTGGCGGCGGCGGCAGCGGCCGAGGAGTGCTCTCGGGGCTTCTTGATTAACTGACACGAAATGTACTCCGGAGCTCCGGCAGGAATTACGGGCGTATCGGACTCGTGCACTGGATGTCTCGGACCTACCGCAAGCGCAGCCTTCGATCACGGAGGCCAATTAGAAACGTGAAAGGAGAGAGAGAGAGAGAGAGATTGCGAAAGTCGAAGTAAAATTAAAACCGAGGATTCCAAAGTTCATTAAGAGACGCGATTAATTTATATGTATATCTGAATGGCTAAAAAACAATTTCTGTCTATTTTAATTTCGACTTCGTTGCAATCACGTCGTAATGATCTCTGTTACCTCGTGATATTTATAAAAAAATTCTTCAACATTTAGAGATTTGTTTAATTTTATTTCATCGACAGCAGAGTTTATCTTCACTCGGCTAAGCGGATTAACCGGACTCTCTAACCGGAGTGTGTGTCTGGTTGCGACCACGAAGCCACATGAAAGAAATGGTCGAGAGTGTGTGTCTGGTGGTACCAGGCAAGCCACGTCGCGCGCGTACGCTAGCACATACTGCGTCTCATTCCTCTTTGGCCGGCTCTCAATCGGATGCGTCACAGGAAGCCGAACGCCTGACTGACGGCTGGGCCGGCTGGTCGGCTGATGTTCCTAACCTATCGTACGGTCAATTCGTTTTATTCTACTCATTTATCGCGTTAGCCAATTGCCGCGGCAAGGCGTCCGTCGAAACAGCATTCTTCCTTCTCATTACTGTTATCCGGTCTGAGAAGACTTCGAGAGAGGTCTTTTTTTTTTTTTTTTTTTAAGAAACGACATTAGCGCGTCAATCTTTTTCTACGCTTGTTTTTTAAATACTGATATTTTTAAATACAAAATTATAATTTTTGTGTGACAAGAAATTTCTCTTGTGTTGTGGATATATATTTAGAAAAATAATAAACACATTGTGAACGTGTAAATTCTTTTGAGATGAGTTATAAAGCAATGACGATACTTTAATTAACACCGCGTTTGTAATCTTGGTAAAAGCGGACTCCGTCCCGTTTTTATTGTGTGGTTATTGTTGGCGCACGACACGTGTGTCAGAATTAACGTTCCTACGTCAAGCGTGTTTGCTCTCCACGTGTGCTCATAAACGGTCAATAATCGATCGGAAACTGAGATCGGGGATGGTCTTCAAGTTCGCTGCGTCTCGCGCGCGGTCGCCTTCGATATGTAGGAGGCGCGCTTTATCGGATCGAGCGAAGAGAACGGACTTTAGAGTCGTTGCACGCGTCGCGCTACGTGAAAGTAGCCGTGGTGCCCGCACAAACGTCGTGGACGACGACGCGTGCAGCCGAGAGTTTGTGCCGCACGTAGGCAGCCAATCTGGTCGTGCGCAGTGATACGCCCAGGCGGAAGGATACTAGGAATTCATAGACAATGAATCTGTTCCCTTCTTTTTCTTTCTTTTTCTTCGACCTCCCAGTCCTTTCGCACTTGAGTTCCTCTTTTGTCTCTCCGATTCCTATCGTGTTCTTATCGCCCATATGTCGCTCGACTTCGAGATTAAGCCAGCTTGAGAGTTTTTCGTTCCCAAAAAAGCTTCAATAACAGGAAAGCTTGATTCTTTTTTTTCTCTAGTATTGTGAAACAAGTCTATCCGTACATACGTACATTACAGTTTAAAAGTTTCAAAATTTTTAATATTTACTATCTCGATGTATATATTTAATAACGTATATGTGTTTTTCCTATTTTTTTTTTTTTTTCGTCCTTACACAATTTCAATTTCGTTCTGTAAGAACTTGAGTGAAGTTTAAATCGTCTCGTAAAAATTTCGGGTCGGTGACGCGTCAATAACCGGTGATACCACAGGAGAATCCGGCAGAAACCGGAATGCAGTGCGCAAGCAGCAGCTGACGTGCCGCGTGACGTCATGGCTTGCACGGTCGGCATCCCGACGGCGGACGTCGCTCGATATTCTCTCGTCCGGGCAACGCTCCTTTTCCACCGCGCCCCTCTGCATCTATCTCCTCTCTTTCCATCCCCCTGTTCTCGATCGCGTCCGAGTTTTTTTTTTTTTTTTTTTTTTTTTTTTAAAATTTAATTGCACGTATCTCTCGCGGAGATTTTTACAACGTGAAATATATCTGTCGCGCTGTGAAAATTGTATTCCCGTCCCCCGTACTTTTTATCGGAGGAGAAATTGCTCCGATCGTTATAACCGGGGATTATTGTCGCGCGCATGAGACTCGTGCGCCTATCACCGACCACCCTGCGCGTTCGCAGCCGGTGATCTTCCATTCAAGCGCTCGACTACTCGCTCGCTCATTCCTGTCTACCTTCGCCGGCCGACGCCGACTTATCGCGAGCGCTTCCTGTTGAACCTTCGTGGGCGCTCCATTTACACATCGGCACAGTTTCGAGAAGCGGCGAGCCGAGAGCGGCTTTATCGGGCCCGAGAGCCGTCGAGCGGAGGAAAGAGACACGATACGTGCGCACGTAAACGTGAAACGGGGTCGGATGGGTTCGTCGAGCGAGCGTAGTCTACTACGAAGCTATGGTCGTTGTGGCTGTGTAGTTGTGGGCATATCTTTTCTTCCTCCTACTCTCTTTTCTCTGCCTACGTTTCCGCTCTCGGTCTGCCTCGTTTCACGCACTTCCGCTGTCTGGAAAAGCGGGACACGTGTTTGTGGGAAATTTTACGTAACTCAACTCATATGCGAATATTACAACGTCGAAGATGATAATATGGAAAAATGATCGGTCTCTTGGAAATTTTGATCCTTTGTTTTTTATTCTTGAATAATATTTATTATCCAGGAATAAAATAATCATTTTCAGGAAGCACGTTACGTAAAAACTATTCGCGGAAGCGCGCACGTGTGCGTGTGAGAGTCAGAGAGAAACAATATCGTGACCTCGAAATCCAACACGTAAACGTCTCGATTAAGCTATCAGAGTTCATCGAATGTGTGTGACACCGTAACGCTATACATACGTATACATATAATTCACTTTTTTAAATAAGGCAGAATGTGCGAGCGCAAGGTGTATCGGGATAAAGAAAGAAAAAAAAAATCATGCCGTTGTTAGATGCCGATTTAGCTTCAAAGTAAATGCGAATCAAAGAAATATAATTTATACGAACGGTTTACTCGCAACGAGAGAAAGATCAATACCTCATCTCCGAGTTATTGACCTTTCGCCCTGAAGCTTCTTGTACAAGATGAAACGCGGAGAGATGTGACGTGAAAATTACAAATGTCTACCGCCGAGCTCTCTAATGCGTTTCATTTGTTATTATTACACCATCCGTATATTATCTACCTCCTCCGAATTCGCGAAAATAATTCGCGGCGAGTGTTTGGCGAGCGTTCTCGCCGACTTTTTTTTTCTTTCGATAAGAAATTCGGAGATAAACGCGACGTCACACAAGGGTGTGCCGGGATCTCTCTCGCAGCAGGCGCGGCTCGCATCAGCCCGATTCGGAGCGTTTCGCTTCGTCTCGGCTCAACTCGACTCGACTCGGTTCATTTCAGTCAGCTGGCTGTCAGGGCGTTGCCCCGCTGCTGCTGCTGCTGCTGCTGGCGTGCACGATGCACCATTCATTACGAAGTGCAGCAACGGAGTAAGCGACCTAGCGCGACCAGAGAATGAGAGAGAGAAAGAGAGAGAGAGGAGGAGGAGGAGGAGAGAGGAGGAAAGAGAGAAAGAGAGAACGGGCGTACCCCACCCCGCTCGGTTCGATTCTGCTTCGACCGAAGCGAGCACCACCGCGGCTGCGACCGGGTACAATTCACCACTACTACGATTACTACCACTAGTACTACGGCTCCCTCCCCACCTTTCGTAGTATTCTACCACCGCGCTCGTTACCTACTACCACTATATACTACTACTATCTGCTACCTTCTACCACTACTATCGCCGCCTACTGCCGCCACGCTCCGGTCTACGCCCACTTATCACGTCGCAGCTGTCCGCTTTCGCGAATAAGCGCACTATTTTGCCGTTATCGTGATTGCCAGAATACTACCATCCCGCGGCGATCACTGTCACCGCCAAGCGGCGACAACGATTCGTTCTTCCCCTCCTCCCGCCGCTCGTTTCTTCTCCGCTCTACGACCTCTCACACACGCCGATATAACGAATCAGCGCGACGTGACAGTTTCGCGTCCATCCCGGCAGAAGCGCGCGTCCTTCTGCGAATCTCGACAAAACGGGATGAGGAAAGAGGAAGGGGGAAGAGGTGCGGGAGGACTAATTTCCCCCCTCCCTCTGAAACCGCTCGCTCCTCCTCTTACCCCTCGTTTCATTATCGACGAATCTCGGTGCAGCGCATCGCTGCGCGACACCCCGCGCTGCAGTTCGCGCGCGCGGTGCAGCACGTTTCCCCGCTTCATCGACGGGGCGCGACGTCAACGTTTTCTCATCGAGTGCCCGATATGCGAGAGGACAGGGGAGGAAAAAGTGGTGGGCGCGCGAGCGGGACGCAGGGCGAAAAGGGGGCCGAATGGAGAATACCGCAGAGGCTTTTCAATGGAGAGTCGAGAGAGCAGAGAGTTGTAGAACGAACCTACTACTCTCGCGTACGTACGTACGCGAGGGCGGCCTACACAGACAGACGCAACGTCGCCCGTCGGGATATCCGCGTGTCACTGTACTCTGGCCTATATTTCGCTAATGGGAAAGTCCCGCGTGTTCCAATTACGTCGTTCAGGAGGCGGCGGCGGCGGCGGCGGCGGCCAGGTTGAAGAGAACTGCATCAGCAGCAGCAACCGCGCGGTCTCCTCTCCTCTCCCTCTCCTTCTTTCTTTTTCTCTTCCCTATTGGCACTGTTCACCGCTCTGTCGTCCCACTTAGTATCCTCGTGGTAATTAATACGTCTGCTCGAAAAGAGAGACGAACCTTCTCGTCGGCGGAGTCGGTGACCCCGCGCTTCGATTTTACGAGGCAAAAGAGAGAGAGAGATAGACCGATCGCCTTCTCCGTCGGGAAATTCGAGGCAGCAGCGCGGCAGCAGCAGCGCGCGCGCGGACCGACGACGGACACGCCCGAGACGGAAATTATGAAAGCTGTGATAAATGAAAAAGGGATCGTGTAGCGCTACTATACGTCATACGAGTGCGATAAATGTGACAAAAGATTGATATTTCTAGCAAATAGTTTTTCGGTCAATGTGAGCCTTGCTAGATGTACGCGCTAGCGATCAAAAATTTGCGGAAATAGGCGCCGGGAAACCGCAGCCCTCTTGCCCTTAGACTTCCGCACCTATTCCGCGCGATTTTCGATTGCTATCGCATACGCGCGCAAAATATATTTCTAAACATGTAAATTATTGCACATAATAATTTGAACTGAAATTCAATTCGAAATTTCATATCTGACGCTTATTTGCATCACATATGTATGAGAATTACCAAATTTATCCCTCTATTTAAAAATCCATTGCGACAAGATGCTTTGATTGGACCTGGATCTTTTGCATTTCGTACGAAAATGAATAATTTGCACATTTACACGTGATGCAAAACAAGCACTCAATATAATTGAATTTTCGAATTGAATTCTTCTTGTTACGTGTAATAATTTACACGTTTAAAAATATATTTCGCGCAGCATGGCTCGCCGAACAAACTGTGCTAGTTTTATATTACACGAGCTTAAATTTGTTTCTGTTTCTATATGCGCATGAAAAATACCAAAGGGAAAGTCAATCTTGAGACTTTTTCGATAAAAACTTTTTCAGCACAGTCTCAAAACACTCGCAAAATATCTTAATATAATTTCTGACAATTTTTTTCGAGTGAACGTTTGCTTTGATTGAAAGCGTTTTGCCGATCGATGTGTATAATAACGTGCGTGTGATGATTAATCTCGCGGTCTAACTTAATTTCTAGCAGCGCCGCGTCGTCGCTTGAAATCGCAGGTAATCCGGTTCGATCGAGCGAAACAGGTTCGGGCGATGAAAAAATTCCAAGAGCGAGGAATTCGCGGGAAGAAGACTCGTTAGTTAGACGTTCTAGAAAAGGAGGAACGCGCGCGCGACGACCATGAAATCTGATGGCCCACATATACACGCACGCGATATATCGGATCGATCGACTTCGGTCTGCGCGGCAATCGGAGGAGGAGACACGTCTGCGACATTACAGCAAATGATGTTAAACGGAACGTCATCGACTTGAATGATGACGGTGACGCGCGACACACAAACGACACTCGTCCTTGCGTGTATTTCGGTCCGATCGACAATTATCGGCGCGGCCGTAATTACGCTAGATTAAAGTCAGTCGTCATCGATCGATTCCACATGCTTTCTCCCCTCTCGTCTCGCCTCCTCCGGCGTTCGTTTTGTCCTCGCCGTTTTATACTTCTGGGGACAACTGCGATTGTCTCCTCCGTTCTAATATTCCACCGACTCGGAGAAAACTCACGATTCGCCCGGTTAATTGGACGCGATGTTACGGGAAAATGCGTTAATTCGCGAAGTTAAGGAGCAACAATGTTGCGCATAGTTATAAATTTTGAGTTTGCTTCACTTTCTCTCGAAAAACCGCGCGCTACTCTCTCCATTTTCGCGCGGACGAAGTCGTTTCGCTTAACTCGTCGTCCAATTAGCGCGCTGCTACTTCACAGACGGCGCGAGTTGCGCATAACGCTTTGAATTATAGACACGTGAAAGATTTCGAAAGCACCTCATTCGTGAACAAATTGGTATGTTTTTATCATTTCTCTGTATAATCACAGTTTCTAACATAAACTCGACGGCGCGGCGTCTCGTTGTTTGCGACGCAGTTCCAAACTGTTGTCGACGTCGCTATAGGTCAAAAACGAATACAATTGGATGACGCGCGCCGCCGTCGTCGTGGTTTAATGATCGGTCATTATTGTGATCTCGCCGGTGTAATAGTTATTATCATGTTTAACGACTCGCGCGCACCTACATACGTCGCTTCGCGCGCGCTTGATCGATGCACATCGTGTGGATCGCACACGCGGCGCTCGGTCGCAAGTTTATAATGATACCTTCCACTGTTGCAGCGGGACCAGAAGAGAAGAAATAACGTCTGCATACTTGGCAATCTCTATATCGACCTCGCTGATGTACGATCACGTCGGTGGTCTGTTATTAATCAGGCGCCATGCGCACGGATAGAACCTAACCCCGTCCTCATTCGTAGGATTATTAAGAGAACGCGGGCGAACTGTCGTAAGATTGACTTGGTCAGGTTTTCACTTAACCTTCTCGGAAGATTGAAAGATGATGACTCGACGCGCCTACGTACTTTTGATATTCCGCTTTCTCGTTCGGAACCACCTAACAAAGGCGCACGGAGAAGAGGGTTTAATTAAACATAGTTAACCCTTCGTGAACAGACTGGGTCTCCCACTCACAAATTTCAAACCGGTGTCTCTAATAAAAATTGTTTTTTTTTTTTTAACGCTATATCTTCGAAAATACCAGAGATTTAAAAAACATTTTTTTTATCGACGCAGAATTGTTCACACTTTTGATTCAAAGAGACAAAAATTGATATTTCGCGAAAAGAATCGATTTAAGAGTCGCGTGGGGTCTTCCAGACCAGTCTGTCCAACTAGTAGGCATTTTTGAAGTGTGCGAAGGGTTAAAAAATATACAAACTAGTTAAAAAAATAATACTGTTTTGTTAAAATATCATATTCTATAAAAGAAGACAAAAATTCTCTTGATGATCTAGCATGAATTGAAGATAGACTTTAAAACATTCTATCTTAATTCTCGAAATACATATTCTCGCCTCGCTTTGGAACGTGATATCGCGTTATTTGTTCGACAAAGCAGCGAGATAAACAAAAAGAGTAGAAGGAGAACGGGAGAAGCTGCAGCTTCTCTCGCGAGGAGGTGACATTTCAGCTAAGTTTCGCGGTTAGACCGCAGTCGCGGCGTCGGCGGTTGGCGAGGTCAGTGGCGCTTTGCGCCGCGGCAACGGCGCCGACGACAGTGTGCAGCAACGGAGCGGCCTCGGAAAATCGACGCTAAAAATAGCACTTAGTCGGCCAATAATAGAACGCCGTCGAGTTCTGTGCAAGACGATAAAGAGAGAGGAAAAGAGAGAGAGAGAGAGAGAGGGACAGCGCGTCCCGCTCTCGGGTAGGCCGGGTACGCTTCTTTGATCGGTTGCCACCGCGAAATTGCGTCTATTTTCCCTCCGGCGAGAGCCTCTGCGATCTCGCATCGCGCGCGTCGTCTCTCTCTTCTCGGAACATCCTTCTGTGTGCATTTCACGAGCTTTGATCCTAACCGGCGCTAATCTTTCATATATATTCCATTTCGCAGGCAGTACATGTATTTTAGAGAAAAAAATCTTTCGAGATATTTACTCTTTAATGTACAGTGTAAAGAAAAATACTTTTTTTTTTTTTTTTTTTTTTATATATATTTGCTTAGCATGTAATAAAACAATATTAGCACGTGATAAAACGTAATAATATTTTTCTAGCGATTCTTTACGTAAAACGCGAGTAATCACAGCGCAAAGATTGTATACTGATGTCGTCGCGAAATGTAATATTGTATTTGCCGGGGCTCACGTTTTCCCCGTCCGACATTCCGCGTCTCTCTAACCCATTCCATTACCATTAACCTCGAAGCCAATATTGCCGGCGCGGTAGCTGCTATCACCGGTTAAGGTTACTGCCGTCGTTGTTCGTTTTTGCCACTTGTTACCTGGCGGCGGTGTTCCTTGCCACAGTCGATCCAACGAATGATTGTTGCTGTCTTACGATCATTGCCAATCGTCGATGTAACGACTGAGACGTGACCGCGAGAGATTCATTTGATTTCTCGCTAATGTCCGGGAAGTTCGCATTTAAATACACGATCGGTACTACGCCTCCCCCCCTTCCCGAGAATTTTGTTTGCTCGTCGCTCGGCTTATGCGTGTGGCGCATAAATAAATTATTCAATTCTACGAAAATCGGAAGAAAAAACGTTCCCGCGACGTCGGGACGCGATCCGATCGCGCGCGAACGGGCACTTTGCCGAACGCGAGATGAAAATGTGTTTTCCAAAGCGGAACCGGTTCCTCTCGAGAAGGGCTTTCGTCACACCCGAAAGGGCTGTGCAAACGGTTTAACGGAGGAGTGACGTCGTAAGAGCGCGACTTAGCGCCTCAACGCGGGGAGGGGAGGAGGATGAGAAAGAGAGACCGAAAGGTGCGGAACGCCGGGCCCCGGGTTCTCGTCGGAAAACCCGGTAAAGAGACGAAGGAATTCGCAAGTAGGCGGCGAGAGAGGCGAGGAGAGAGTGCACCCGCTCTCTCGTAGCAACGTGCCGATGGAATGACAAGCAGCGGCGGTTGAATCTTTAATCTCTCGCGACGCGAGATATTAAAGTTTCTCGAGGGCTCGGCAACTACTTGGCCCGCGCCGCCCTCAAATGGGGTTTAAGTTCGATAGAGAGACAGGCCGGGCTTTCCACGCGGCGCGAGATATCGATGGGCCGTCTCTTTTAATGCATAAATAAAAAGACCGACGATGGCGCACCGATTACCCTCCTTCTCCGCCTCTTCCTCTCTGCCATCGTCGGTGTATTCGACGATGTTCTTGCTCGCGTATACACTTATTACTCCACTCGCTCCCCGACTTCACTTACCCGTGTCAAAGAGGACCCTCATTTGGCTCATTACGATCGAAGGATCTCCGAAATGGAGTTTGCGTGCGCGCGCGATTTTGCGTCGCAACAGACCTTTCAGTAACACATAGACTGAAAAAAAAAAAAAAAAGGATGCTCTGGAAGCGCACGAGAGTTGCAAGACAAAAAAGATGCAAGAAGATAATTAGATTCCGAGAAAATTCCTTGTCATGATTTTCACGATATCACGAGACTTATCACGTGGGATATTTCGCGACATTGTTCCGTAGCAAGAGGAAAAGGGAAGATCGCGCGCATCGAATGCAACGTTAATTTCCATGAAAGACAGACGATCGTTTCACGGTCATGGAATGCAAACAAACCACGTTCTCATCGAGGCTTTCTTCCTCTCTTTCGCATCCCTTCCATGCGTTTGGTATTTCGGCGCGCGTGTGTTCCTCAAGTCTGGTTTACACGCGTGCATACTGTACGATGCTTTCATCTTTGGCGTAATATTATCGGAAATTAGTTATTCATTTTTTTTTTTTTTTTTTTTTTTTTTATTCTTCGACACACTAAACACGTTAGATAATAACACTCTCGAAAACGAAAATTGTAAACCAGATACTGGCGATTTAACCTTGTGATACGCGAAAATTATATGCAGGATACTCTGGCATTAACACCGTTTCGTATGTTAAGTGGCAGATAGCGTGTTATTTTCGTTCTCTCGACGCGACGTCCAAATCGTGCAAAGTCCTCGTTCTCATCGGAATAATCAGTCCGGTCTCGCTTGCATAAAAAATTGGACGCGCGATAAAGACGATAAGCGCGCGCGCGTCCGCGTGAGAGACCCACGTCAGATTTCACCAAGGTCTCCTCCACCTCTTCGTCAAGGGTTCGCGGTTGTCCCGGTTGTTGTTGTTGTTGTTGTTGTGAGCAGACCTGTACGCTCGCCGCCGCGTTTCACTGTCCTTGTAAACAGTCAAGGTCATGGTCGTCCGCGCGCCCGGTGCCTTCGCGGGCTTCTCGGGCATCCAATGGGAATCGCGTCTCCCATAAACGGCCACGTGCTGCTGCTCGCTCGGCCTAAGTAGCACACGACGACGCGATGCGATTCACGATCCAATTTCGCGACGAATGTGTGCAACTAGTTTCCCTCCCTCCCTTCCTCCCTTTCTTCCTTCCTTCGGTTTCTGAATACGCTCGCTCTCTTTGCAGCGTGCGTTAACTCCCGCTGGAAATCCAACGTCAGGGTCGTTTCCACGGATGTGCGCGACGTGTACATGTCGCCGAGCGTGGTGTTTCCCATGTCTTGTGTGATGCACGACGAGCGCTCACTGCGCGCTTCGCGCCGGTCATTAGGCTAAAGATAAGAACGTCGGTTATACGTATGTATGTACGCAATAGGGCGTGTCGTGACAACATGTCAGAATTGATTATGTTGTTATTTCACGTCCTAAGTACAAATAGAGTAAGTAA
Organism: Pseudomyrmex flavicornis; assembly: GCA_014825475.1. Lineage (NCBI taxonomy): Eukaryota > Metazoa > Arthropoda > Insecta > Hymenoptera > Formicidae > Pseudomyrmex > Pseudomyrmex flavicornis. The sequence continues at coordinate 24,176 of QVNW01001844.1, forward strand.
AAATAGATGGATAAGATTGAAGAGGAAGAGAAGGAGGAGGAGGAGGATAATAGATTTTAATATTTTGATTTTAGTAGATAATTTCGAGACTCCCGAGAGGAAAGAAAGGGGGAGAGAGAGAGAGGAAGAGAGAGGCCAAGTATTATAAAATCGAACATATTTACATGTATCTTCATTGCGAGTAATGATGCGCTATATTATGCACAACGCGCTTGTACGTGCGAAAAGCGCGTTAAAATTGCTCCGGAGTCCGAGTTTAATTCTCTCCTTGCGGACGCGATCGATTCTCTTATCGGCAATTATCGCGGCTACCTACGTACATTCGTACGCACGCATATTTTACAACGGCGGAGCCGTTGGGTTATTACCGGCGCGCTCATCATTTTACCATGATTATCGTGGCGGAATTAATACAGTCATAAATCCGCGATTACTAGCCGGGCCGGGCGCGAAAAAGGCGGGAAGCTCCGGAGTTTTTCACTGTCGCGATAATGAAACCGAATGCATTATGGCTCATCGGCCGAATGGCTCAATCGACGTACGTAAGAAGATAAACTCTCCTGGTTCTACCGCGCGCGGTTTCTTCCAGCCGCCGTTAAACGATCCCGATTCGTCTCGGTGGTGTCCGACCATATATATATATATATATACGTGGTCATAATAACGTCGCAGGCACTTAAGACAATCGGCCAATAGCTGGCGATTTGTCTCGCGCGAAATGACTTCCGATCTGCCGTCGCTTATGTCGTTTGCTGCGTTCTGTCTCTTTTTCTCTCTCTCTCTCGTGAGACGGGAAGATCGAGACGAGCTTGTGATCGAACGTGATTTTTCACGGTTCGAAGTCACAGTCTTCGACCATAGGTAACTTTTATCATTTTCTCGAGCAATGTCTGGAGTTTGGGGATGAAGATAAACTTGTATCGAATGTATTTATTTAATTACGAGTTTTGTTTTACAATCACGAAACTCGAGAAGTAATGTGTGAAGCGACGGAAGTTTAGCGTACGAGTCGGAGTACGCACGTACGTTGTTGCGCGCTCGTAGCCGTGACGGTTTATCTACACAGAACGATAAGGCACGATCGGACAAATGGCGACGTGCTCCATCGGCAAAACTGGCTTCGGAAGCCAGTCCGATGCGTACGCAAAAGTGCATCGCGTCGGTCATCAGCGAGTCGGATCTCTCCGCCGTATCCGTTCTCACGAGAGAACCGACTACTGACACTCAATCGCGCTCCTGGAATCTCGCGTGAAGAGCGTCTGATGCACGCGAGCACGCGGTCGAACTAACACGCCATCACGTCCACGGCCGCTAATCTGCTATGCGTGACGCGAGGGCACCGAAACCGCCGCTCTTTTGTGAGCGATTCTCGCTCGCACGCACGCGGCTCTGCAACATTGTTCTCGACTCTCGAGATTTGCAATCGGTCGCGATTCGGTGAAATCCCATAAAGACGAAAACAGGATTGAAGACAAAGAAAAAAAACTATTTCACTTCAATCGGTGAACCTGATATTTGCTCAATTTTTTGTGCAAGCGCCTTCCCAATTCGGCCACCACGGCACTAAGTGAATTTCTCGCAATATTTTTTTTATTCTGTACACGACATAATTGCATCACACGTGTCGAATTATTTCTGGGACAAAGAGAGTTTGATATATGTAAGAAGCGGAATTAAGTTAAGTAGATGGAATGAAGAGCAAAGTGATAGAATGTGTACGTTTTTCGACGAAGTTAAATTGCTAATTGACGATACAATTAGCCAACTCGAGTTGCTTAAGTAAGCAAGAGTCGCTTAATTTCGAAGAAAGCGTAAGAAGATTACAACGACTGTAGCAACTGTACCGAGTGACCTTGGCCTTGACCGTGAATCAGGTTCGTGAATTGCGAGCAGCCGGCGTCGCTGTCGCGGTGGCGGTCGGGGCGCCAGCTTATCTGCTCAAACATCGAATCTGGAGCGCGCTAATTACCGGCTTTTCCATGAGTCTAGTCGGGGCCAGTAATTGCATGCCCGTCGCGCCATCGACGTTGATTCTCCCCCGGGAATGCAGCCGCAGCCACGCCGTTGCACTCGGATCGGAGGTATCAGGTGCACGCTCCTCTTCCCATTCAGACTTTATTTTCTCCCGGGTGTTTATTTTCCTTTGAGTCCGCGGCCGCGTGTTTCGCACGGCCTTCGCGCCTTGTCTCGTGAGAAATCGTTAGCATATCGAATCGTGTGGTGTTACACATCTCCGATTATTATCTCTAAAACGAATTTACGTGTTTGTTTGAATTTTTCATCGTGTGACAAATTGTTTCTTTCTTTGTCCTACGTCCGAAGATCTTTTTTCTAACTTTGTTTTTTTGGAGAGGGAGAATAACACCACGCATATTCGGTGCTAAATATTTGACGCCGCGATCTATATTTCACCAAGAAGCCAATCGTTCCAGAATTGAAATATTGCGCAAGAAACGCGGCTCCAGCGGGGACGAAATATCGAGGCCTCGAAAGCACCTCGCCACTTACGCGTGAGATAAAGTTGAAAGGATCGCGCGGGATGGAACGGCGCGGAGGAAAAGCCCATCCCGAGACTTGGTCTACATTTCTTGCTATTCAACGTCGAGACTACGAGGAATGCAATATTATCATTTCTCGCCCGAGAGTCTAAGCCGATCTGTGTTATCGTTCCTTGTTCTTTCCAGTCGAAGGGGTTTGTCGAAGTTTTTCTTTCTTTCGTCGCGCTTTCTGACATTTGCGGCACTCGTTCCGAGTTGAAGAATTGCATTTCTTTGAGATAATTTTTTCTTTTTTTTTAACTCTCTGATCCCGCACGTTCTTTCACGCGTTTTTCAATAAAAGACGGTTTTGTTGCACGAGAACAGAAAATCGCAGAATTAAAAGCAAGCACGTGCGAGGTTGAAACAAAACAAAAGACAAATCGCACGAGTGACAGCGTTTCACGAAAATGGATTATCCGCGGACAAATTTGTACGTAATATCGCTAAAAAATCCCATAAGCCAACGGACTCAAGCGCTTTCGATTTACTATCGATCCAGCGCGTCTCCAAATCCGGCTGAGGGTTCCGCGTCGTCTGACCCACTTGTCGTGTGGCGCGTCGCTGATCCGATTATGCGAGCCTCTTTTCGCTTTAAGACCATTAAGACCACTGCAGCTGACACAGTGTTGGATAACGACGACGTGAGAAACAAAAAATGGGAACTCGCTTTTTGTTTTGTTATAAACGAAATTTTCCATTGACGAAATACGCTGATAAAAAAAGTTCACACGCAACATTCGATTATTCGCGCAATCATTTCCCAGAATCCCAATCAGCATTTTCAATCTTTGTAAATCGTGAGACTGTGACATTTTCGCTGATTACGGCGAGTAAGTTGATTTTCCGCGGCGTGGCCGTATCGTCAAAAGCGCGGCACAGCACACCGTTACATACACACTAATATAAGTCTAGAAAATTATCCTAAGTGTACAAGAGAACTCTTTTGCACACACATAGATACTTCTATAATGTACAGTAATGAACAAATCGATCAACTCCACGTGTGAGAAATAATTTAAAAATGGCGTTGAAAACATTTTTTATCATGTACAACAATCGTGAGTCGAAAAGCAGTTCCGCTTCTAGTCAACCAAAGCTAGGTAGGTACTTAACTACTTATCGTAGTTGCTCCGACGAAGTGATACGAAGCGATACGCGAGGGCGCAAGCCGAGGACCGTTAATATCGATTTATCGAGCACGCACGCATAACTCACCTCTCCCGCGCACACGTTCCCACGTGCATTCCTGGCCGGCTGCATTTTATAGTCGGCGGACTCTCGAACGTGTGTACCTAGTTCGCCGACGACCGCGCGCGAACGGCATGTTGAAGCCAGGTACATTATATACAATCTGTTCGTATGATCTGTTCGGCGAGGAGACATTGTAAACTTGACAAGCATCGCCTGGATTTTATGGGGAAAGTAAAACTGGGATCTCTTGCGTTGACTCATCCGTCGAGAGTTTGTTGGCCTTCCATAACTCGTGGCGATGTTGTTAAATATATAAACGCGAACGTTTATATATTTATGCTAATGAACTCCTGAGGATGCGACTGGAAAAGAGGGGGAGAACGGAAAAGGGGATTGCGCGTAAACGCCGCGCGCGATTATGAGAGAAAGAGAGGGAGAGATTCCTGTCTCTTCTTGTGAGCGACACCACGTCGCTTCTTCTTCAAGGGAGGCTTCGTGATTTTTCGCGAACGCGTTTTCCCTCGTAAGTGGATCAAGTGAAAGTTTAATTGATTCTCCTCAGGGTTACAATATTTTCAACACTTCTATATCCACGATCCATTTATATCTACGATACATTCGGAGGCCCGATTCGTTTTTCAATCGATAAACTCGACTTGAAAGAGACCGGCCCGGAAAAATCCGACGGTGCGGATTCGAACTCGGGACTTCCCAACTCGCACTCAGGCCGCGAGACCACTGGGCCAGTTTGTAAGTGGATCAAATAATGATATGTCGATTCTATGTCATCAATTTAACCAAGTGGTTGGCTTTCGAAAACCCGTTGTCTTCGAGAACTCGCTCGAGAACTTGTTACATCAGCTGATACGAACGGACGCTCGTCACATTTGGACAATTGCATGTCAAAATAATTTGATTTTTTAATGAAACAAATTATATTTTATATGTGGAAAACTTGAATGATTCTTTTAGCGAATTAATCTTTAACAATTGATCAACTTGTTGCGGTATACTGATTATGTTTTTTCTGATTTTTGTTACAGGTATGTGCGAGAGATCATCCCGTTGCCGTTTAGATTAGTCGGCCTGTGTCGTAAGAACATAATCACTAGTTATATTTCCTTCGTATAATTACTATTTATTTTTTTTATTTTGCAAAATTGTTATTAGAGATATCGATCGTTATTATCAATATGCCAATTAACAGTCGACAATATTTTTTCTTTGTCTTTTCGAATTTTCTTACTCGAGAGTAAGAGTCAAGTCAGGGAGTAATGTCCTCGAGTGCACCTCTTAGAGTGCGCGCAGTTACGTAATACTGCAACTGGTCAGTCTTGTCCACGTCGACATTTTTGTGTTTCTTTTTTTTTTTTTTATTTCTCCGTTATTCTTTTTTTTCTTTCTTTCCCTATTGTTACCGTCTCTCTATAAAAGACGCTTAGAAGCTTTGAGAACAAAAATAGAAGCTTGAGCGCAAATTCCACTATAATAATTACGCAAACTCAATTAATAATTAAGTGCAAACGCATAAGATCGCTAATAAAGTGATACTTAGTCACGTTTTAAAGCGGCGGCGGTTTTCTTCGCATAAAATTTCTCCGCTCGCTCTCGCACGCATTGATTGCGTTTTTAATAGTAGACGAAATAATTATAGAAGATATGGTCTATTGCTAAAGGGAATAATTGCAGTGGCGCGATTATCATCGGAGAACGCTTTTAATGTACCATCTCCCGAGATTGAAATGTGCGTACCACCGGCAGTCGGTTTTAACGCGATTTAAAAATTAACTCGCAACAGGGAGAAGAGCGAATGAGTCAGTCATTCCGTCTCCTCCTCTTCCCTCCGCGTTGAGGGGGAAATAATATCCTTGGAATATTATTCGCGTGCGCGGCTCAGCTAGTCGGTCTCTCTTTCTGTTGCTCTCTTTTTTTCTCACTTTCTTTTCCTCTCTCTCTCTCTCTTCTTTTTCTATTCATGTTTTGCGCACAAGGAAGCGGCAATAAATGTTTATAATTACGGCACAGACGATAGCTCTTTGAGATTGCAATTCTACCTTAAAAAAAAAACTGACAGGACGTGGTGGCGCAAGTTTCGCGGAAAACGTATTTTCGCTCTCGCGTCCGTTGCGGAAAAGCATTTTCGGTGTTGACGTTCTGACATTGCGATGCTCTGGTACCGCGTCGTGACGCGGACGAACAAATGCACCCGATTTATAATTCCCCTTTCGCGGCGCGCGCGGCGAAGCAAAGTTGCGGCGAAGAGAGGAACGTGATATCTTCCGCGAAGTATCGTCGCTTCGCGATACTGTAGAAGCATCGATTAAAGCCTCGAGAATTTCAGCGGTGCGTGAGATCGCGAGAAGATACGTTCAATAATAACCGTGTGATTATGGAAAATTACATGTTTGCGTTTGAAGGGACAAATAATAGGCGACGCGTCTGTTGTCGCTTCGGCGACTACAATCGAGCATGAATTAAGTAAAAAACTGCTCAATTATCGATATACCAGTTTCTTTTGTAATCATGGAGAGAGAAATAATGATAAGAGTTGTCCTACTTCCACTGCGTAAAAAAAAAGTAAAATAATACGTACAATTCTAGAGAAGGTTAAGAAGTTTATTGTTTTATTTCGAAAATATTTAAAATTTTAATTTAAATTGACGAAAAAAATAAAAACTCTATTTATTAAGTACCACATACGAAATAAAAATATTATTATTAATAAGATATTATTATTAGATACGTGTACATATTTTTAAGACATCCTGTCTACAATTGTGATATTATCATAAAGGTAAATCTCGGAAATGGTCGTAAAATAAACGTGCACAAAACTCGATTTTGCCGCGTATTACGTCGCAATTTCGTCACCGTAAACGAAAATGGACACCGGACTGTCTTTCAACGTCCGGTCCAGTGATTCGCCGCGCTGCGCCGCGTTGTTGTGAGGCCGGTTCAAATTTCTGGCATCTCTGGTTTCGTCTTCTTAGGAGACGCCGGACAGAGCCGCTTACTTAGCATATACCTACGGCGCGCGCGCGCGCACGCGGCCACAAAGGGTTCCTTTCCAGGAAGATGCTTCGACAAAACTGCCGCCGGTCTACGAAGTCGTCTCTTTATCTTCCCCGCGTGGCGGCGGTCTCTGTGTCTGTCTGACCTCGCTTCCACGTTACCTCATCGCCGGGAATCCTAATTAGGCTTCGTGGTTACCCATATTCGACTCCCTCGCGTAACACGTAATCCGCATATTGCGACACATTGGAGCAGAAAAAGTCAGGAAACGACTAGAAAAGAAAGAAAAAATGATGTTGACGTCCCGATGGGACGGTGTATATTATTCGTTTCAGGTTGAAAATTTCTCGAGAATTCTCAGTAAAATTTAGAGTTGATATATTTTTAAGTAAACGTGACAGAAGTTCTATCAAGTAGAAAAAAAGTAATTTATGCGTTTTTTTAACCTGTACGTTCGATGATCATATTTTTGAAAAAATAAGATCATGTCTTTTGTAAAGAATCTTTTACAACTCTTAAAATTATTAAAATTTTTTCTGAGATGAATTCTTCTCGAAAATTAATTATTTTTTGAGAGTGTTAATTTTATATGCTTGCCATGTGTTTTTGCGCGCAATCCGAAAATATAAATTTGCGAAGCGTGAAGTCGTTGCTTTTATAAGCGAGATAATTACAATATAATAATAACAGCCGTAACGACGGCGTGGCGTTTTGCCGGTGAATCATTGGCGCCGTTCCGGCTGCTCAAAAATTTTCGTTCGTGCATCTTACGTAATTAAGCTACGTACATAAAATGCGCTGCGCGATAACAGCTATTAATCATAGCAAATCGCATCGTCTTCCGAGAGGAAGAAAACATATATACAAAGAGAGAGAGAGGGGGAAGAGAATCAAATTTAAGTGCAAAACATTAACATATTACGACCATTGCAGATTTGCTTTTAGTTAAAGTAGATGATAAGTGAATTATGTAAAGTATTACGACGGAAAGCACACTATAAAAATTAAAATTATAACTTTATTGCGTTATGAGTTTCTATATAACGTTTCTATATAATTGTTGCTGAAAATAGCGATGCATAATGTACACAATAATTCCGACAAAATGTCGATTATTCCAACAATCGTGATGCAATCTAATCTTTTGATTCCGTCTCCATTGAACGTTTGCCACCGCGATAGCAATTTGTAGCCGTGGAGAACAGCGAGAGAGAGAGAGAGAGAGAGAGAGAGAAAGAGGGTTCGTTGTTACAAACGAGAACAATAGAGCGTGTGGGAGGGGAGAGGCAACACGATAGCGGGGAATTCCTGTTGGATCCGCGCGCGGAATCGTAAACGATCGTGCGAGTGCAGCCGAATGAGGGCGAGTTTGGTAGGTTGCTGCGCGTTCGTCTTTCTTCGTCTTCGTCCCGGCTCGAAGTGCATCGGCGTGTCTGTGCTTTGGAATGCGCCGCCGCCGTTGTTACAACAAGAAGAAAGCGATTCGATTCCACCGTGGCGGCGAAGGAGAGACACTCGACGGGAAAGTTCTCGCGCGAGCCGAAGAAGGGAAGACTCGACTCGAGGAAGAGCCCTTTGGAGAGGGAGTTCTCGCGAGAGGAAGAGGGAGAAAGTGTGAAAGGGAGCGAGCGCGAAGGGGTCGGAGGGCGAGGAGAGTGGAGACTGCATATGATGTAGAAGTAGTAAACCAGTCGTAGAATGCTATTGCCTACGTGCATCTAATACGCTGTTGCGTGCGACAACGACGTAGAAGCGCGCGTCGTCGTCGTCGTCGTCGTATCGCAGCGCGACCAGACTTTTTCAAGCTGTAAAATTAGCTAAACAACTTTTTATTAATTATTTTTTCTTGTCTACTTAAATTTTTTCGTAATATCGCCACTGCAAAAATTTTTATATGTAAATTTATAAATAAAAAGTATAAAGAAATAAATTAAGAATAAAGGAATTAAATTAAGATAATTTTAGATTGAATAAAAAATTGATATTTTATTTGTTTTTACGTATACGCTATATTTATCGAAACAACTTTGTCAAGATTCGCGTGTTCACAGTCGCGGCATTTTGCTTGGTCGATTATTTGAGAGCGCAGTTGTGACCCTGCTTCGCAGAAACGAGTTCAGCAGGTGGGGTCACGAACTCAGACACGCGATCGTGCGTTACAGCGAATTTTCTTCTCTTTCGATCGCCAACTGCCGGCATTATTTCGCCCTTCTCATCTTGTAGTTGTATGTATATCGATCCCACTAGGTATCGTCACCCCATTTGAACATAAACGCGACCACAGCTGTTGTACTACAAATTTTTCGTAACAAGCGCGGAAGTGTGGAATAATATATAGATGAATGAATTAAAAGAAAAAAAAACAACAACTAGAGAGAATCGGCGAGAGAGAATCTGCGAAAGAGATCAACATAAAATAGAAATGTTTTCACGTCAGTTTCTAAATTGGGAATTTCTAAATATAAAGTTTATATTTAGAAAAGTATAAAAATATTTTCGACTTGAAATTATTGATAAAATTGCATGCGCGACGTGTTAGGCAACTGAGGATGAAATTTACGAGTTGTTCGAGGAAGAAAAGAGAATCGTCATAAATTGTTACCTGCGCCGCCTGCGCGAAACACCGCTGGCGAGCGCGCGGCCTTGGCCTGTGTCGGCTTTTGCAGAGCGGTTCGGCTATAACGAGATTTCGGCACGTGCGTCGGAACTTGGGTCGAGTGGACCGTAGGAGCGACGTATTCGAGAGCCGTCTTTTGATCCGGTAATCTACGCGCCAACCTTCTTCATGAAGAGGATTCTTTTTTATTCCGTCCTCTCGAGAAAGCAAAAGTTGGCATTCTTGATCCTCTGCTACTCGACGTGAGAAACGCGTTCAGCAATTAATATCTCGGAAATGTGAATACAAATCTCTTAATTGTTTTATTTATGTAAATGTTATTTATATACGAGGACATTTTCTTCTTGAATTTTTTCTATGAGATATTGTCGCTGTATTCATGATGAATCGAGTCATCTCGAGCATGTGTAACACGACTGTTCTAATATGAAAGTGAAATTGTCACGACAAGGTCTTTCATTTTTTTTTTTTTTTTTTCTGTTCACAACGTGTACTCGTGCAAAGATTTTATCTTAAATAGATTCGTCGCCGCGCGGTTGTTTTCCTTATCTGGTGTAGACTATAGACAAAGAGGAAAAGGAAACTTTAGGATTGAGGCAGCTTTGAAATATTTGTTAATTGTAGAAACAAATCTCTACATTAGCACTTTTATTTATTATTTGTTATTAGTTTTTCGCTTTTTGTGAAAAAAACATTCTAGACAATCACGTGTGAATGCGCAAAAGTGAAACATACGCAGTTCGTTGCGCAGAAATTGCTCGATTCGAGCGCCTCGACTGGTATCTAATTAACGCCCATCCGAAACAAGCATCCCGGGTTGGGGGGGGGATAATCGGGAATGATTCTTTTTTGTTGTTGAACACAACGACGCGACGTGTGGAGGAACCGGCTGCTCGGAGAAAGGCCGAGGCGAGACGGACATCGTTCGTGTACTTACGCAGGAGCCAATACACACACACACGCGCGGGGCATCTGTTCGTTAACCACCTGTCGGCAGGTGCGAGCCGTACACCCGGCCCGCACTCGGTATCAATCGGCCCCGCTGTTTTTTCGGCCGGTTTGTTCCTCGAAATCGCGTTCCCGTTTTACTACGTCGTAGTACGCACGAACACGCGATATTCCTTTGCCGGATGTTATCGACTCGTGGACGGTGCAATTCCCTTCTCTTTACCTCTCCCGAGTGCGTAAAGCCCTTTAAGCTCGCGCCGGATAAACAGGAAGTCGCCTCTTTCCTCCTCTTGTCGCATTTCCCCCTCTGATCTGCAGGTTACAGATGATGTTGCGTTGTAGAGAAGGGCACCTGCGGCGAGTGCGGTTTGTACGGATTTAACATGGTTACTACTTCGAGAGTCCCGTGTACGCTCGGTATAATTGCTGAATTCACGGGTGGTTTTCTTTTTTTTTTTATCGTCGTTAGCGCATCTCGCGAATTTTTTTTTTTTGCTTTTCGCGTGAAAATGAGTTTTTGATGACGCGCGGTGCTTTTTAATTCGCGATGCGCGAGCGATAATGAGGTGTTAGGTGCTATTAGCCAGAGAAGGCAGGACACACGAGCGAATAATCTGTTTAATTTGATTACAGGCTGCGATACTCCAACAGACTGCCGAATACATCTATCAATTGGAGCAGGAGAAGACGCAACTGTTGTCACAGAACTGTCAGCTGAAAAGATTGGTAAATCAACACGAAGGTGGCGATGTACCTATCAAGAAGCGCAAGGCCGATACTCAGGGTATACTGTTAATTCTTTATTTATATTGTTTACAATAATAATAATTGCTACTAATGTTTGTTATTTATACAATATGTTTATTAAAAAAGAATGTGAGGTTTTCCGTTTTTTTTTGTTTTGTTTGATGGATTAAAAGATTTGAGAGCGCTCGAAAATGAAATTGATTTGAAAACAATCATCATGAATATTGCAAGTGAGGCGTATCGTGAAAAATACACGGCGCTGATGCAAACATGTATCAATAAAAAATATCATTGCGGTCATTGAGCGCAAACATTTGTATACGTAAAACAACCAATAGATTCGGCGCGCGCATTGCTCGTCGCATAACGAGATTTTCCGAGAGGGCTTGAATTATTTATCGCCGCGGTGCTGCCGCACCGATTGTGCCGCACCGCGCGGATTTTCGGGTTCATGGGAGCAAAAAGCGCGGAAACAATCGGAGCAAAGCGCGAAAAGTTATGGGGATATACATTGCAATCCGCTTATTTCACGGTTTGCGTTTACGCGACGCGCGTAACGTCCAAGTTTTTCATCGCGTCATTTTTTTTCAATCACAAAATTGAATTATGCAGACATTTCCGTACACTCGCGCGAGCAAATAGGAAAAAAAATATTCCGCCGTTTGATGTAATTTTATAAATTTTTATTTGCGCGCGCGGCAAAAATGTATAAAAGAGTTTCATTATACATACATATGTACAAAATCCCTTAGCGGTCTTTATATTCAATTCACACGATTGCCAAGTTATTGCACAGCTGATCATATTTTGCCGGCGAGAATGACAAATTTGGCAAGCAGGAATTTTTTAATTTAACTTCTCACAGCGGACGTAGCCCGCTGATGCACAGACGCATTTGAAGGAGCCGTTCGTCATTTTCGCGAAAGTAATTACATTCTTCGCGAGTGAGGTACTACGAACCGATATATATATATATATATATATATATATATATATATATATACACACACACACACACACACACACACACACATATATATATATAT